>JARK01000145.1:75116-111282 GCA_000688135.1 Ancylostoma ceylanicum | reverse complement strand
GAAAACGATGGATGAGGTGGTTCGATGGTTGGACTTGTTCCGACAGTCTCAGACGTGATTGAACATATTTGACCTCACTATCTGTGACGTCACGGTCATGGGGCACCCACAGTCAACGGCTTTATTGATTTTCTATATACTCTCTTGCAGGCCACACTATTTTTTTCTCTGCTCCCTCCCGCGGCTTCTACGCTTCAGGTGCATTTCTCGGCCGCTCTCGAATACTGTAGAGTCCACCACAGGGCAGGTGCGATACGGGTGCGATACACGCACCTCCTCCGCACCCAGCCTGTGGTGGACGCTACCGTAACGTGACGCGGCGCGGATTTCGCCGCACCGCGTCGCATTGGAGCGCGATATGGCACACTGCGAGTGGTATTGGCCGCATCGTGGGCTTATAACGCCATAATCGTCTCTCTTCGTGCGCAAGCGAACTTCTCCTGTTCATGAAAGCGAGGCGGACACTAAGAAGGGTTCGAAAAGGCGTAGTCAAGCCTATGAAAAACTTATGAAAGCATAAAACCTAAAGAATGAGGGAAGTGTTGGTGTTTAGTTCAGGGTTTCACAGTTTAATGTGCTGTTCGGGTGGAAGTGTCAAGAGATTAAAGTTCCAAAAGATGTTGGAGAACGACAAAAATATTATGAGGTCTTTCAGCAATTACGGTCATTCATCTTTGCGATAATGTGGATGATATTCGGAACTACTGCACAATGGAGTTGTACAGTACCGGCCAAAATTACATAGCCTTTTCAACTTACCTCCATAAACCTCCATAACTTTACTAACGTAGATATTGGCTTAACATGAAGCCTTGAAGTTCAAATTTTTTGTGATAGTCGTAGAGACTCAAATTCATTGATGTTAAAAATTTGAACTTTAAGGCTCTACGTTAAACCGAGCTTTGCTTTAACAGAGATTATGGAGGAAAGTTCAAAAGGCTATATAATATTGGCCGGCACCGTATGTGTCACTCTTCCGCGAAGGGGAGGGGTGGGGGTCTCAATGGAAATTCTCCCAATCATCATACGTACCCCCCTTTTGCCTACTCTTTTCTTCGCCCCAAAATACGTAGGGGCGGTTTGGATTATCATACCCGTGCTTTACCCTGGATGAAGTTGACCTGATCAATGTGCGCGCGAGCCAAAGCCTCATCTACCTTTTCCTAAGTCTGGATCGCTTCCAGTGAAGGAAATTTCGGAATAAAGAAAAATATTAATATTAATATTGTTCATATTGACAAGACAAGTGAATTACTAACGCACAAGAATCCATCGGTTTTTCCAATTTTCTCTTCTTTATGTTTTGAAGATCGACTATGCTTGTTCAAAGACTTTTGCCGCACCCCGCACAGTGAGCGTCGATGGCAGTGACCACGGCCTCGATAGGGGTTATTTACCAAGTAAGGGGGGGGGGCTAGCTAGGTGGGCATGGCTGAGTTCGTAAGAACCAAAAGGGGGGTACGTATTTGAAATCGCCGAATCGCACCTCGTGCTTTACCCTGGTGTCGCCCCTCTGTATCGTTGCAAAAGAAACAACCATTGGGAAATTCACACCGACAGACAAAGGGATTACTCAAGAACCAAAACATCATAAAGTTCCCTAACCGAAAAGGAATGAGAGATAGCAGTCAAACAACCGTGGAATGGTAATGCAGAAGGATCACAGTTATTATGAGCATAAAAAAACGGGAAATGAGAGAAATTGGATTAGTTTCCGAGGCAAAGCAAGAGAATTCACTAAAGAAGGGCGATGATTCGGCAAATAGATCAGCTGGAAATCGATCTTTCCTGCGCCCCAAGAAGATTTCGGTGCCCTAATGCAACCGAATGCAACAGAAAAAAACACGTACAATCAGCTGAGAAACCAGTCCGACTAATCCTAGGCGATTCTATTGGAAGTAAGTGAAAGGACACTTCCAACGCAGCTTATACCGCAAAAGTACTGCCCAAGCTCTGGGTTTTTCAAAAAATTCGGAATGAAATTTTCCGTGGGTGCTGCCTTTAAACATGAACGGTGCATACCAAACCTGATGACCACTAATTTATTTTTAATTTTTTTAATTTTTTAAAGCTTTCAAGGAAGAAGTCATTAAAAGGAAATTTAGGTACCAGTGATTCACTGAGCCAAAATTTTCTTTCAAAGCTTAACAATTCAGAAAACGTGCTACATGCGACTGCCATGAATATTTATGGATATTCCTTCAGTTTCCTTTTTGCCTTTCCTGCAGTGACACTTCCTAGTTTCGTGCTGAAATAATCGTAGTCTTAGCATCATTGCACAGGTCATAAACGTGTAAGAAAACGCGAGTTTCAAAATTAGTCAAAATTTGGTGTAAGGAACGCCGTATCTCGCAGAAAATTGTAGGGAATCTGGTGGACTGGGCTCGTGATATGTCTCAAAGGCAGTGTCCCACCTCGTTGTGCATGTTGGAGATGTTAGCAGATCCTTGATCTTTAACTTCTGTAGTTTTTATTCCAGCTATTTCTGTCAAGATTGCTATACAACTTTGTTCTTGCAACCAGTTTACGTTTCGGCTATCCCGCCATCGTCAGAACCTGAAGCAGTCTATAGTAAAGCCTGGCTATCCTCCCAAACGCCTCTTCCTTATGCAAGAATCATTCATTCAGAGAGTAACCCAAAAGCAAAACCGAGACACAGGCTGGCCGGTGCTCTGATAGCGATGCTGCACTTCCAGTGATCTTTATATGTGAACAGTATCTTAACAACGCGTCTGCAGATCCAAATCTGCACAGATCCCGATATAGAGCCAGCTCGTTAGTGATGGCGGTACACTCATCTTTCCTGTTCATTTTTGGGGTTTTAGCGGCAATCCAACACGCTTCTAATGTTTTGTGGGCTATTATCACATCATACAGTCACCATTTCTTCCATATGAACATATAACACATCTAGGCATTGGGCAAAGTTTATCATACGCGCGGTTGCGGACTAGCTGTCGTTTCAAGTTCGTGGGTGGTGTATCAACAACCCTGACCACATCTTGTGGACCCACCCTACGAAGACTTCTTCTCACCGTGCTGCTCATTTCATCTGGAATGAAGAGAAAACAAAACAGAGTTTTCCTAGAGCTATCGGTTGGGCGAGGGCTATGATAAACTGAAAAGTGTGGAGGGCTCTGCTTTGCAGGATATCCATTCGACGCAGCAATTAGGTGTGCTAAATCTGCGATACATATTCCCTATCATGGAATTCTTGGGTGGGGTGTGCAGACAGGTAATGGATTAGGGTGTTCTTACTGGTAGGCTCACAGTACCATCTCATGTATCTGCACATTAAGGAAAGCTAGCCAGTTGTCTCTGGGCATCTCTAGTAAATTTTTATGCTAGCGAACTGCTGGTTAAGAATTTTTAAGTATACGCTCATCTCTGTGTTTGTCGGACATATTATGCAGCACTCATCTGGTACCAAGAGTACAAGAAAGGTTTTCGTTTTAGTAATGGTTTTTCTACTCTAGACATGGAAACGATAGCTAGCATTGGAGCCAGTCTTTGTCATGGTGACTTCGAATTTGTTAGTAGTAGTGGCCAGCCCAGCGAGAAATGGAATATTTGAGGCATTCGTTCAATAGGGTCATAACTAGTTTAACATTAAACCTATGCATGCTAAGGGAAGATTGATTTTCTGTGACAAACTCAAAAATAGCCTGTAGTGTAGCCTAATTTGGAATGTTGGTATAGAGGGAGGTCACATCGAAGGATTCTATGATGCACTCCGTCTCAAAACGTGCTTTTCGTAGTTGCTACAGAAACATATTGGTATTCGAAAGGTGCGCCGTTACATGTTTGAGTTGTATGAGAATACTGTTAAGCAACCATAAAATTCTATCTGAGGAACCACTCGTTCCACTGACTGTAGGTCTCACGTTGTAATCGTGTGGGTCCTTTGAGGCAAGTCCTGCACTGGAAGGTTTGTGGGTCTTGATTAGGGTATAAAGTACAGGGCAGGTGAGTAGGTCATTCTTAAGGCGGGCGATCGTGCTTAGGTATCCCTGCGGATTTGATTGTTTCAACCCATGCTCTATTTATCCGACGGTATTCCTTCTGGAACTCAGCGGCAGTCGATGGGACATACAGTGGCGGCCACATATTCAGCACGCTCACGATTTTGACCGACAGAATCTTTCGCATTTTCAGCCCTATAATCAGCAATTGAAGTGAGGTTCGAGTATGTGTTGAGGCACTATGAGGCCTTCCCTCCTGTGGCTTACCACGGGCACAGTGTCGGTTCAAACTGGATTAAAATATAAAAGTCCAATTTCGTCGGTTTTTCGAAATTCTGTATAGAATTTTTGTATCTCGCTATGGAAGGAAGAAGAGTGGTGATTCAGATTGAGCATGTTTCTCTTCAACATTTCCCTATAAACGCTTTTACCGGATTCTACGCCCCGGCTGGATCCAGAGACAGAAACAAACCGTCAATTTCTCCGAAAATTTCATTTTAATGAATCTCGCTAGTGAAGCAAGCCTCGGAATTTTCCTATAAGTATCTGATTGCCTGTTAACAACACTACTCGGGAAAAATCCGCGTCTGGAAATGCATGACTTATCCTCGGAATCACCGTGAATCCTCTTTTCACCATTTTTTTACTCCTGTTGACAATTTTCGTTTTCCCCTTAGGTGATGAACTGTTCATCGAAACTACTACAGCAAAACATGCATTTATAGTGCGAATAAAATCAAATTTTACCCAGATTCAGTAAAGTGATCTAGGAGAGATACGGAAATATTTGCAAGAGCATTTTGAGCTCTAAATGCGTAGAATGCGTGCGATTCCGTAAAGAAGTATTTCCTGGAGCAACAAAGTTGGGACAAGAAGGAGAACACAATGCCTTATCATAATCTCAAATGTTGTCCTGATAGCTCATCCTAATCCTGAGATACAGGTTTTATGATTTCATCAAATGATCGCCAAAAATCGGCAGCGTCCTAAATATGTGGCCGCCACTGTATGTTTTTCATCTCTCAAGATGGTATTTGGTTATTGCCATGCCCAGTTCGCGCGATATAACAACAAATTCTTTTCCTTTGTCGTTTGTAGAAACTTTTACCTTTCCTGTGGCGCAGAGGGTTCCCTTTTTAGTATGTGTTCAGGAATGAATACATGCTAAAAATGATAAAATACAGGGTGGCCAAAGAGTATGGGCGCGCTTATTGCAATTCCATTCCTGTTTCACATATAAGTGATGCATTATGAAACGCTCTTTCTTCCGAACTACAAGTCATTTGATTTCGTGCTACAATGGGGTCACCGCGAATCTATTATATGCACCAACCGCTCTGGAGAGCCCATTGCACCGATACAAAGGAAGTCGATATCTCTTCTGAAACCAGTTCAGAAGATCACTAAATGACGGAGTGACGTGGAGGCCCAGAACGTGAAAACAATCACACGTTGTCTTCATTTAGTGAGCACATGGAGAATTTTTAAGACTATTGAAGAAGAGGATCAGCCAAAATGATGGAGCAATCTGAAAAATGTTTGGAAAACTCCAGCACTCAAGCTGGTCTTTTTAGGTCAGCGCTTTGTAAGGGTTGAGACTGCGCCTTTGTTGACTGGTTAGGGTGGAACAGCCAGCGAATGCATCGAAGCTGAGAAATGCAGAAAAATCCTCCAGATCATCCTAGTGAGCCGCACGAAGATGTACTGTGAACTGATGAGAATTTTTTCACCAATGAAGTTGTCCACAGTTCTCTGAACAATCATCAGCCTATCAGTTAAAGCTACTAAATCGCTACAGATAAGAGAACCGTCACAATGCCATCGATACAAAGATTTGTGATGGTTAGGAGAGAAGTGCCCGCAATCGTGAAGATATTTTCGCTTTTCACAGAAGGAAAGGGTAAAATTGAAGAGTACTCGTCCTGTGATAACGAGCGATATAAGCAGAACAAAACTCTCATGTTTAGCTGCCAGAAAAGCAGATCGATGACTGATTCTGCTGCACCCAGCCTAGCTGTTAACATTTTTATGGACTGTTTCAGAGTTCTCGTCCTGCCTTCAGAACTCTGTTTTCGTTTCTGAAAAGTTTCATGACCATCACGTGGTCAAAGTTTAAAACTCGTACCGCTCTGGGAATACTTCTCTGGTCACAGCTTGTGTAGGCTTACAACACGACTACCTGGCCAAATGCAGAGCTGACACCAAATCTGGCTTTTGTCCTGTTAGGGCTGAAAAAAGTTCAAAAAATAGGAGGGCGCGAAAACCATGTTTTGCCTTATCTCACAATATCGTCTGCAGAAACCATTAGAAAATAGTGATTGAGGAAGTCTTTGCGGAGCTCAGATAGAGCAGGTCTTCCTCTTTGTAATCGTCCAAAGCTTGTCTGTCTAGCTTCCAAGTTTATGGATTTATCGACTTCCAAAAATTTATTACTATGTTGCGGCCATTTTTTGGGACAACCTAATAGGTAAGAGGAAATGAATAGAAAGACTTCTATAGAGCTTTTTACAGTTGGGGGACCTTTTCTATCTCCTGATAGTTTCCCTGGGAATCGTAACACCGGCACCGGCCAAAGTAAAAACCCAACATAATACGTATGCAGTGAAGGAATGCTATCCCGTGTACGACAGATGGGATACAGCCTTTCTGGACAGTTGTAGTTATTAGGTTGGTACAGATGAAATGTCGGTTTGCTCGTGGGGTAACCAATGACGCTCCTGCTCGACTTTCCAATTGCATATAGGCACCTCATAATTGTTCGATGACTGTACCCAAACCTGTTCGCCAGATCCCTTGTGGTTTGACTGCGATCCTCTTTAATCGCTTCCTCCAGCTGCTCCATGTCGACCATCGATGGAGGCCTACCGCATGCGTCATCTTCGAAGCTTTCATTCCCAGGGCTAAACTTGTGAGACCATCGCTGACATTGTTGTTTACTGATAACTTCCTGCCCAAAAGCATCGCACAGGTCTCGATGAGATTCGGCCGCTGTCTTGCATCTTTTGTCAATGCTACCCCTTATGCTATTGCTATTTCTGGAACGCTCAAGGATCAGGAACTGAACGCTGCGAGCAATAACAATGACGATTGATAACTTACACACATGTCTTAACAAAGGCGCTTACAGCTATTCTGAAACGGGAATTATTCTGTACAAATAACTACCAGAACCCAACCGACATTTCATCTGTACCAACCTAATAGTACCAACCTAATAGTTGCTGTATTGTACCCGTGTCACTCAAATTACATTGCTCGCGGTGCATAATCTGCGAGAAGAGCCTTTGTTTTCCGCACATGGATTGGACACTCTGCTTGCCTGCACATCCACTCTCAAGAGGAAGGGCAACGATCAATATCAATATCAATATTATGTAGCATGTGCCTTATTCGTAGGCGCAGAGTGGGAAAGTAAGCCATGAATTCCACAGTGGCTGGTTAACGTCTTTCGAGGTTTCTATAAGAAGTCGTACTAACTCAAAACAGTTAACACATCAACGCCTATTACTTTACCTCCGGAGTGCCAGTAAGTCATGACCGTGAATCAGACTTGATAAACATTTTTGCGGGGTTTTCATTGGGTTCGTTAAGAAGATTGTAGATTTATCGTGCAAAATGGTTTGTTTGGAATATTTGCCCAGTTTCAGGCGAAGAAAATGCCCGTGGTGGAATGATCACATACGGCGGACTCGATCTTGAAAACTGTGAAGAATCAGTCTCTTATGAGCCTGTAGCACCTAGACGTGCCTATTGGCAGATTAAGGTGAGTGAAGCAAAGCTGTTCTGCAAAGAAGAGTTTAACGTTACACCATGTTTTCCCATACACAAATATGCTGTGTGAAGATAAATGAGAACGTGGCTAGCTTGCTACTCTTATAAGCGTCTGATAATTGCAGTTAAACAGAGTGTCCACTGGAAATTACTCCACTGATATTGGCTGGTATGCGGAGTCAGATACTGGTGCTTCATTTATTAGAGGACCAGCAGCTATTATTTCAGCTATAGCACGGGAGCTCGGGGCACAGGTTAGTTCCTATGACATATCTAACAATTCAGTTTTTGTAAACCAAACTGTCTTCATCTGGTTCTGAAACAATGAACTAGAGACATAATCATTCTACTCCAACATCAAAAACTGCGTTAATGGTGTATACATATTTTATGGGAAAGAGGCATAGTTATAGTGAGCGTCGATAGAGCTGACAAGTTTGCGAACTTGAATGTGGCATTAGCACTCCGCTCGCGCTTTCGATCGCTTCCGTAATGAATAATTGTAACTGTTCTCCCATTTATTCACAATGTATGAGGATTTTATGACGAAGTAACGATGCGAGATGACGACTGGAACATGTCGTCCGTTGCGTCTGTACGTGTTCGATTCAAGCCGCAGCCCCACCATTTACTAGGTTGAGGAATCATGACTTATAATAATGCGCTTAGTCTGTATGTAAGTGTGTTTATGAGTGTACGTGTGTGTCAGAGCGTTACGAAATTCCCTGATTGGTCAGTGGTAGTGATTGCATACCGTATTCTTCTGATATCGATCATTCCTAAGAATGGGAAAGGGTATGGTGTGGTGCAGTCGATTCGGGAAGAGAACAAGGAATAGGTAGGGGCAATAGAGGCTTCGGCATCCAAGAGTGGGTAGGCGCAAGGAGACGGCTCGGGCGATGTGGGTGGGTGCACCGGCGCCCATAGTTGGGGGAGACGGGTCCACCGCAGAGATAATGCTGCGCCGCCGCTCAAAGTGGGGGGAGACGGGTCCACCGCTGTGGTAAAGCTGCTCGGGCGCCCAAAGTGGGGAAGACGGGTCCACCGCTGTGATAAGGGTGCGCCGGCGCCCAAAGTGGGGGGGGGAGACGGGGGAGACGGGCCCGTCGCTGTGATAATGCTGCGCCGGTGCCCAAAGTGGGGGGAGACGGGTCCGTCGCTGTGGTAAGGGTGCGCCGGCGCCCAAAGTGGGAAAGATGGGTCTGTCGCTGTGATAAGAGTGCGCTGGCGCCCAAAGTGGGGGGGGGGGAGACGGGGAGTCGAGTCCACTGCCGCGACAAGCATGCACCGGCGTTGAAAAGTGGGATAACGCTTGGGGGAGACTTCAACGGTGATTAAGCGTGCGTCGGCGTTGAAAAGTAGGGGAACGTCTGCGAACGGGTCGACACATAGAGAAGAGGTGCGCCGTTGCAAAGTAGCGAGAAGTTGCTCCTAATCAGGTATATCTTTAATCTAATTGTCCTCTGGCGCCTAAATTCAGAGAAAGTACCAAATGCTCGGCCTCAGCAGTGACTACTACATCACCCATGTCATTCTCCCCGTATCACGACCTCTCCTGCGTGTTCTACCCTCATTTGTATCTGAGCACACCGCACCGTCCTCTCTTATATGTTCAAGCTGATTGTGATCAATGGATCAACCAATACAAACGAAGAGTGGTAAACCATTTCCCGCGTTCATTCCAGATTGGATCGGTTACATATAGCTACAATTAGCTATTTCACTCAAGAGAATGATAAAGTTGCTCTGAAAGACGCGAGCAGCTCTTTGATCATTTTTCATGGGGTAGGGCACTTAGGGGAAACGGAGCGAAAATTTGGATGACCATAAGTGTACTAAGATGGATGCGAAGTGAAGTCATGCGAGCGAAGCGAGTATAAAGAAAGGTCTAGAAGTCCGGCGTGAGCCGGACGGCCAGACTGGTAATGAATAACACCCTCACAACACCACCAAACTGTCAACATAACCTTTTTAGGGTGAAGATCTGGTTTAGGGAAGCTTGGAGAGGTAGAGAACTTGTCTACCCATACATAACCACGTTTCTTATTATCAAATAGGAGCCGTTTTCCATCTACAGTCATTAAACGCTCAAGAAATGGGNGAAAATTTGGATGACCATAAGTGTACTAAGATGGATGCGAAGTGAAGTCATGCGAGCGAAGCGAGTATAAAGAAAGGTCTAGAAATCCGGCGTGAGCCGGACGGCCAGACTGGTCACCTCATAAGCCATTAACAAGTAGTAGTGACCTGACATGAGAAAAGATATTAAAGCAATAGCGCATGATTTCCCCAACTAGTGCCATTTCACAGATCAGACATCGGAATTATTGGACGGAATTGAATCATAGAAATGCTTCTGATAAAAAGAGTTGGATGAGTTTTGCTTGCAAGGACTGTCCCATAAGTACAACAGCATTTTAGTGCACTAGTAGTGATGGCCACATCTGAAAGTAATGAGGTGGCCACAAAAGCAGAAGTTGTGGGATGTGGATGAGGAGAAGAAGAAGGTGATTTTCGTTCCTTTCTTCTTTTACCCTCGGAAACTCTGGTGCGACAGCATGCGCAGTAATCTTAAGAGTAAAAATAGAGTAAAAACCATATCTATATGGGAAGAGCAGGAAAGGAGAGCACTGTAATTCACCTTCGGTGGCGCTCAAAGAGCCTACGGCAAAACAACAGACGTCAAAACGTCTGAGCTCAAGGAAGAAGAAATATTAGGTGTTAACATAAGTCCTTGCGTTTTTTTTTTTTTGGAACCACCTTCCTCCATTTATTTGTTATCTTTCTGGTACAAGTTATATACGATTCTAGAGCGCTATTCTTCCTCTACCAAAATTTGTCAAACAATTTCTGGTACCATGACAGATTGCTTGAGTTTTGAGCCTGCAAAGTGGAGCGATGAGGCAGTGAAAAACAGCGCAACCGACAGCTACCTATTCTGGAATTCAGATGAAGATCGTAAGGTCGTCAGAACAGGCCAAACGACCTGTGCTCAGTAGAAAAGATATGTTTTGCTCGAAATTATTGGTCATCAGCGATTTTCGAAGCTCAAAGAAGACATACTTGGCCTTAGTCACACCAACCACTTCAGCTAAATAGACTTCCTTGAAGAGAACCTGGGGAATACTTTATGTGAATCCTATAGTCTAGATGGACATCACACCTCTCAAAAATACCAAATAACTGAGGTAGTTCTGCTGAAATAATTCATTCGCACTGGTTTAGCCATCTTAAGCGCAAGGAATTATGTTAACACCTAATAGTAGTAATTATTTGAAATTTTCCTCATACTTTAGTTACACTGGATAGATACTGCTGCTCCATCGATAAACCCATATACTTTGCCCGTAGCGTTGTCACTATGAAGGATAAAGGATAAAGTGGTCGGCGTTTATCAATCACGTCACGAGGGATGCGCCACGCATTCGACTTCATCTGATAATCGTAGAGGCGTTGAATGCGGATGTGCCCTATACAATGACTTGCGGGGGGCATCCGATGAACCAAATCAGTGCTTCATCCTCCCAGACTCCTCTGGTACCAATTTACCGACCCCGGAGGGATGGATGGCTTGGTTGGCCACGGGCGCGGGATCGAACCATCGACCAATACGCACCGATTATATGCGAGGTCGCGGCGGCCGCCGGTGACAGCGGCAGCCAACTTTGGCGACCGACCGTCGCCGATGTTGGCGACCGATCGTCGCCAATGTTACCGACTGTTGCGATGGCGCCTATCGATTGAGGGATTTCGCAATCGGTCACCGACATTGGCTATCCGCCGTGGCGACGCAGGGTGCTATACTCCTCGTGGAGTATAACGGCTACCTAACATGCCTATTCTTCCCTCCCGATCCTTTTATTAGACAAGTTGCACAAGATATCAGCGACAATTTAAAATTTTCTTAGGCGTAACAATCTTCATGTCATCATGGAATGAAACCCTTCAACTGAAAATGGCGGAACAGCGGGAAGTTCGAGGACGAGCTTTGCCAGAGAACGGACATGATGAGCCTACGAGTCGACGTGCGCTGGGCCAGTCAATCAGATTAGAGGGAGATCGTCAGGTTACCGGCGGCCTTTCCTCTTCCTCTCGCTTGTCATGAAGCCATTCCCTTTCTTTGTGTAATGTATTCGGAATTTTTAAGAGCCTACATATCGGTGGTGAAACCAAATTAACGACAGACCAATCCTTGAACTTGACAAACTTGGAATAATCGCTCAATCAAGTTTTGACTCTGTCGCAGTTTCTGGACTGTTCCTCCTTCAAGGACGGAGGAGGAAAAAAATGGTAATTCAACAGTGCCAAGCCTGTGATACGGCTTGTGATGCAGTCAGAAACAGGAAATTTGATTCCACATAGACGAGGAGGACAGTTGATGTATCGACTGCCAATAGCAACTTGCGTTCAGCAGCCCAAGTTCAGTGCAGTTTTCAAAAATTGGAGTGTTGCATGGTTCTAGCTAAGTAACCTGGCACAGATTCTCTGATTTCCTCTTTTTACATACGGTAGTGCTCAGCTCAGTTTCACGTTCCTCAACCGAATTCAAGCACAATGACGTACATTCCAACATTTAGACATGGTGACGTAACTTCCAAAATATTGTTTTAGTAGCGCTTCGGGACGCTAACAAGTGGGGTGGGGCAGCCACTTGAGGTTCGTTGAGAAGCTGTAACTCAAGAAATCCTCAGAAAATTAATAAAAGAGCAAAATATTAAATAAGCTCAAATAAAAAATTCCCCTCATGATTCTCTACCAATCTTGCCGCCCAGCTAAAATTGGCGATCCAGCCTTCTTCTGGTGCTACCCCTGCTTCTTGACAAGTTTCATTACAAATTTCTTTCTAATGCATCAGTATTCCCACCCGTTTTTTGTTGCCGCACTTCTTGCATGCGTACGTGGGTTCGTACGCACTCCCAGCCCTGCGCGAGGAAGACCTTCAAAGGAATCTAGTAGCTGTGAACTATCTCCCGTAACCGGCTGCGAGTACTGACACGGAATCACTCAAATCGCGGTTGCTGTAGGGATATTCAGGCTGACTCAAGAAGGGATTAATTGGTAATCTCAGAGGAAGTAGAGGTTGTCGATTAAGACACAAATGAGAATGCCGACGAGAATTGGCAGCAAAAATACGATCATATGAAAATGAGTACAAATGTGCGCTGGAGCCACTTTCAAAAAACAGCGGACTGGCTGCGTAGGACTAATACTACTCCAAACACGGTCATGTGATGGCGAATCCCCCCCCCCCAATGATGCACCCGCCGCGTGACACTTTCCCCACAACTCAACCCCTTTTCTCATTGTTGGAGTATAATGGGCCCATCCCCATTAGGTGGACTCGTGTTCTGGCGCTTCCTTCACTACTCTATCGCGGATCCGCTTCCTGGCGTTTTCCGCACTGCTTAGCCAAGGGAGAACCAGTATCCATCGGAGACCTGTATTCTGTCGTTTTCCTCACCAATGTGGCATGGTGTACCTATCTCCATTTGGCTTGCTCGCGTTCTGACGCTGTTCTCTCTTCTCTTGGCAGGAGCAGATCTTGGCTTTTCCACCACTGCATGACCAAGGCGGACCCGTAATGCGGACCGGTACTCTGGCGTTTCCTATGCTATGAGCCACGGCAAACCCATCCGCCATCGGAGAATCGTACTCTGTCGTTTACACCACTGCTTGGCCAAAAGAGACCCAGTATCCATCTTCGGATCAATATTCTGTCGTTTTCCACACTACTGGGCCGGACCCATATTTCTAGAATTGCTAGAACTGCGTGGACGAATGCACCGTCGTCGTGAAGGACGTGGACGACCACATTAGCCGCAAAAGCCACTATATCACAGTTGGTGGACAAAGTTTGTTGTGGCGGCCGCGTCGCGGCTTCGCGCTGGAGCGCGGTAACCGTCACTAATCGTCATGGCCTTGCCTTTTTCGTGCGCCTTCTTCGGTTTCATTGAAGGATTCATGCTTTGCCAACCAAAAGGATGTGTTTTAGTTTCTCACAGTGACGTTCTGAATCGTTTGTCTGTCGTCGTATACGTGATTGTCATTGCAGAGGAGTTGTTTTACGCCTATTTTCACGTGTTGAGCACGTCTATATTATGTTTACATCTATGGCTAATTATGCATTGTCCTGCATTTTTGTGCATAACCAAATGTAAAAGTACAGACTTGGTGTAAGGACTCACTTTTAATCAGTTGCAAAATAAGCAAGGGAAAACAGACGTCNCTCAGTGCTTGATCGTCCAGCGACATCCTTCGACCACGACCGGGTTTATCTTCGAGATCAAAATCGCCGGAAGAGAATTTCGCGGACCAGCACCTCACGTCCTTTCGGAAAGGGAGTCCGTGTCAAATACAAGCGCTATACTACGAGCCGCTTCCGCTGCAGAATGGCTGTGTTTGAACTCGTACAACATGATCACTCGAAAGTCGCGTCGGCTCACCATTTTTCGCGACCCTATAAAAAAGTCCAGGGAAGAGCTAGCCAGATTATTGAAGAAGCATCTGAAAGAGCAGAACAAACCCTATCGGTGGCTAACACAAGTTGGCTTGAAATTGTTGAATTGGGCAGAAAAAGTTTTTTTTTTTCAAGTATACCGTGAAACGGCAATTATTTTCGCAACAACCTAATAGTAGGAGAACTCAAGAGCATGCTAAGGTGATGAAAATTGTCAAAATGTCCATAAAACCTTTTCCTAACGATTTAACGGATTAACGCATCAACGAGTAACGACCATTTTCGACCTAACGTAACGAATTAACAGATTAACGAAATTTGACATCTTTCTAACGCACATCCCTGATGTCTGCCCTTGTCAATTTTTGCAACTTCGTTTAATTTTTCAATCAGAGAGTCAATTTTTTCGCGGCTCAGCCCCGGAACAAGTATAAGCCCAATTTGCTTTTCACCTTTTTCAAAAAGGTCACCTTTCTCACCGGACGGCCGTGATAGGGTCTTGCTCGTGCCCGCAAATCTATCAGCTCTATGGACGCTCACGTCAAATATAAATATATTTGTTGTAGCGTTACGATAGCAGAACTTTATTCGTTACACAAAGAATTGGTCAAGGCCCAATACTCCACAAATTACGTTAGGCAGAAATTTTAGGTACTAAAAAGTATTTTAGTACGACCAATCAAACGACCTCTACTTCATCGGATGCGACGCCCCAGCGGCGCTCAACTTCACGATCGGAACAAAGCAGTACACAGTAGGAGCGAAAAACCTCATTATCAAAGTACAGAAGGACGTATGCATTTTGGGATTGTCCCACTGGTCAGGTTCAGACCTTGATGGACACTGGCTTCTTGGTGATCCCTTCGTTCGTGAGTATTGTCATGTTTACGACTTGGCCGCGAAAAAAATTGGATTTGTAAAAGCAATTCAGGACTAGTTTCATATTTTGTACCTTTTGGGATTTAAGTGATTTGCTTGGTATGATATGATATTTGAATAAAGAATTTGAGGTTCTATGATATGAAGATAATGGAGAGTGTCATCATACAGACACGAACTAATAGAGAAGAACAGGTGAGCGTACACATTATACCTGCACATTTTCCAAAAAATTTCGAATATTCGAAAAACGAAAATTTCAATTATTCGTATTTTCGAATAATCATTCGAATGAATTATTCAAATAAATGATCCGAATGAAGTTCCTAGAATGAGACTCTGGACGGACTCAAAACTATAATGTTCTCTAGAACACAGACTGCTGCCATCTTCTCCTGTCGTTAGGAAATAGTAAAAAAAAAAACAAAAAAAAAACTCTAACGTGATCTTCGTGAGTCTATCTGAGACAAAGAACATCAAGTGACTCGGTGCAAATCAAATAGAAAAAAATGGTCTGATTGTGAGTATGTATTCGTACTGTGGAGTCAGCGTCTTCAGATTATTAATGACTTTGGAACTATGCCTTCTGAGCACTAGCATACCAACAATAAAACTCACGTAAATACAAAATGTTTCTTTAAATAGTAGATTTGATGCATCTCGATGCATCAAGGTGCAAGTAACTATATCAAAACCATATTTTTTCAGATTTCTTCAAAAGTACAACTTTTTTTAATGAGAGTTTTCCTTCGTGTCCCAACGCTCCTGAAGGCTTGATTTTGCAGACCACTTATAACGTCATCTAACAGAACTCTAAACAATAAACAATACCAAAATATGTAGGGGTGTAGAAGGATTTACAATCTCTTCGCCCCCCCCCCTCCCCTTCATCAAGTTGAAAGAAAAAGAACCAAAGGAGGCGAGGCTTTGCGGCCTCATGCCTTGCGAAGGGTTCGTTGCGTTTCTCACCCTGACAGCCGGTTAATTAGAGGTGCGAGCCAAGTGTGAAGCGCCTTTGGCAGCGCTGGTGCCAGATCTCACTACATGATCTCAGAGTGCACAGACACACACATGAAGTGCCAATTAATAAGAAGTAAGATTTTATCTTACCGCTTTAACTGAACACTTACCAATCTTACTGCCTTTTCCTGCATTTAATCGAGGACTCATAAGAGAACATCATAGCTTTAGTAGGCTATGCCAGGTTTGATAGAAACCTGCCAAAGGCGCTTCACACTTGGCTCCCACCACTACTGCTCAATTCAAACTCGAACAACTGAAAAGTGCGCGAGACTTGCGCGTGGTATCGACACTAATTTTCGTAGTTCCTTTCATTTTCTTCAACCAAAGAGTTTTTATCTTCCGCGTATTCTGACATTTCTTTTCTTCTCTCTTGTCGTATTTGCGTTCATTCCTCTGTTAGCTAGTTTTATTCTTCCTATTGCATGCTCTTTTCTCTATTACGTGTTTCTGTGTGCTTACTGTCTTGTTTTCAGGTTTACGCTACTTCTGGACGCGACCCTGTGCATGGAACTGTTCGATATTTCGAGTGTGGGGTGCAAGACCGGCGCTGAAGGATAGACGAACACCTAACAGAACACCCTTCGGCTGGCGGTGCGCTGCTTTTATGCCCGTTGCTTCCTTTCTGCTAGTCCCCCTTCTCAGTTTTCTATCTAGTCTCTCACTATCTCTCTTTTGTTTGAGCGTATGCTTTCTCTTTGTTGATTTTTTTTGCTTAGGGGTTCTTGTGCAGACCATTATAGTAGCATGTACCAACGATGCTATTGTTTAATTTTACTTTCGGTTCCATCTCATGTTTTCTCCTGAATCTCTCTACCTCTCTCTCCATACTATTTCCGAATTCTCTCGTTTCACTATCGTTGTTTCGTCTGCCTGTAAAGTTACCGCATTGCGGGCGTCGTTTATGCTTACCTCATCGTAAAATTGAGGCGCAGATGAGCAATACACACTTTTCCCTCCAGTGTGTATTGCTCATCTACGCTTCAGCTTTGTCGGCAAAAATAAGTAGCGTTTGAGGCTGCCAGCGGAATTGGATATGCGCGTGCGATGCTTCAGTGTGTTGCAGTGATTCGAGGGATATTTCTTTATCATCGCGACAACTCCAACTGTACGCATTTGCGCTAATGAAGCCAACAATGCGCGATAAAATGTTGCACCAAAAAAGACGTTGTGAAAGAATCAATGTGTTCCATTGAGTTGTTGCGGACGATTTCGCGACGTCAGCAACTTCTCGAATAGGCGTTCGCACGCGCGTTCCCCTTAAAGGCAATTAATACTAAAGGTGTGCGTCACATCGAGAACGTATTTTTCGCGGAGGATTTTTGATGATGGCAATGAATGTGAACGAAGGTATAAGATTAAAGCTTGATGCTGATCACAAAGATAGTGAAGAGGATATAACATGATCTTCAGAAAATCTGAGAAATGTTTGGGTGTCTTGAAACTGTGAAACACCCTTTGTACCTTTGCTTCTATTCGTGCCAGCCCGAACGTCCGGCAGGTCCCTCAGGCTTTGGAGGTGGCTTTGCTCGCGTTGCTGCCGTGTCATATTTTCCCTACAACGCGCGGTTGTTCCTTATACATCGATAGTCCCGTTCTTCACATCTTCCCACTTTCCGGCTTCGAAGTCCTCGTGCAACAGCTGTGAGACCGTCTGCTGACAATTCTCTACTTTGTATGGGAGCCTGTATAAAGAAAGTTTTTTATTCGTTATGATAATTCACGATGTGACCCTCGAAGACAATGGAATTGAGGAGAGACTTTGGCTGATTTAAACAGGCAAGAAGACTGCAGTCCGAAGAAGAAACCGTGAGCATTGAGCACCCTCATCGAACCGAACTACCTTTTATATAAATGCAAGCTGGAGTGGTGTTTGCGCTACCCCTTTCCCTACTCCCTAGCAAACCACACACAAAAGGACTTATCCCCGAGCGTTTTCTTAGCACTGGCGCCTCTCTATCCCGGTAACAAACCCGTTTCTTGGCACTGATACCTACTGGCGTTTCCCACACTTAGGCGCCGCGCACCCTCTGCACAGCGGTGGATCCGACCCACTCTGCATTTTCTATCACGGAGAGCTTCTCTTGACACTTTAAGCCTCATCACACTCGTCTCCTCCCTTCTAAATATAATATATCATTTTGCCTCTGCTCATAATCACCATCACCTCCCAATCAGTGGATGTCGTTTCTCATGAGGGACACACAGACTAGGCGCTTCATTGTAAGTCATGATAAATTTTGCTTGCCTTGTTCCTTCGCCGATCCTTCACTTTCCATCAAAGCTTTTACGACTCTTTATTCTCAGCGTACGTTGATATGTCATGTCCTTGCGCAAAAATCTGTTTTTTTTTTCGATATCTGAGTACTTTGCAGTAGTATTGGTACTGTTTTAGTATTCAACTGTTGTGAAGCGTTATGTGTGAGACTAGTTCGTGTAATAAATTTTATTTTTACTTCCTTGTTCATTCAACATA
The DNA here is from genome assembly GCA_000688135.1 of Ancylostoma ceylanicum. Classification (NCBI taxonomy): domain Eukaryota; kingdom Metazoa; phylum Nematoda; class Chromadorea; order Rhabditida; family Ancylostomatidae; genus Ancylostoma; species Ancylostoma ceylanicum. The sequence goes on along the minus strand of JARK01000145.1, from coordinate 92,717 downwards.
GAAACGGTCGAGGTTTATATACTGTCTGTTTCACAAATCTTGCCACTTGGCAGGCTTCCAAGATGAGATAGGTCTCGCCAGTTGACATGTTTTGGCCCGTTTCCAGTTACTGATAGCGCTGGATTCCCAAGATTTGACGTGTCTTGTCTAGCTACAGACAAAACACTGAGTTGCTCTCATTTTTGAAACAGATAGTAGTTTCGAAGGGATGCTGAGCAGCCCAGTCACTGCACCAGGCCTCCAAAGGTGGACTGGGACTGGACCTGGCAACGCGATTTTTGACAGCACAGTGGGGTGACACTATGGCGGTGCGGCACTTATTTTTGCAGCACTTTTGGGTAAGAGTAAGAGGAGATTAGGGCGAGATTATGGGCGGGGCCAAGTCCTTTTGGCAGCACTGTGGGGCTAATGTAGCGGCACCTTAAGGGCGAAATGATGACAAGTACGGATATAATCGCGATGATTTAGCAGCACTTGTCGGTGTACTAGGCGAGAAATGCTGCTATTGTCGGAGGATAGAGCTGCACGATTCTCTGAGTACAAGCGATGACAGGTTGGCTGAACGTACTCAGAGAATCGTGCAGCTCTATCCTCCGACAATAGCAGCACTTCTCGCCTAGTACACCGACAAGTGCTGCTAAATTATCGCGATTATATCCGTATTCGTCATACCTTCGCCCTTAAGATGCCGATACTTCAGCCCTACAGTGCTGCCAACTTGGCTTGGCTCCGCCCACAGCCTCGCCCTAGAGTGCTGCCAAAAGTAGTGCTGCATCACCATACTCTCGCCCCACAGTGCTGCTGAAAATGGTGTTACTAGGTCCACTTGCAGTCCACCTTGGTTGCCTATTAAAGTGGTGAGGCTGCCAAGCCTCTCTCCGAAGTCTCACGCACCTCGGCCACTCCAGTGTTGGATGAGAATGGAAGTATATAAATAGAATTTATTGTACATACTAATCGCATATCAAACGCTTAACACAGTTGAATACCAAAACTAAATACTAATATAAGTACAAAATACCATTGCCCTTCAAATGCTTTGACGAAGAAACGAACACACATCTCATAAGTGAAATGAGCACGTAACTTATGGCCCGTGGGATACTTCACAGCGACGTCGCGACTGTTCACCTTTGAGACGTTTTCATGCCAGCACGCTATCCAACACAAATTGTGTGATAAGATGTGATAACTTGTAACATCCATTCTCATCATACGATGGTTTCGCTTTAAAGTACCTCATGCCCCTATGAGTTACGTCATGACAGAGATCAAAATAACACAAGCGGAAATACCAACAACATTTCAAGGCCCGAAAGAAAATCAAATATGTTTTACAGGCACATATCGAGTTAAGTAGAAAATTAATGACTGTCTGAGGGGGAGGACATTTGTTCCGACCGTACCCAGGGCCACAGGCACCGGCGTCCATCAAATTTCTGCGCGTGTACGTGCTGGAAGCCATATATCGCTATTCCGTTCGAAAGAGAGTAGAACCCATTCGAACGATGTTTTCTTCTTTTCATGAAGCTGGCAGATATCATCTGTACGTTTTGCGTTAAAATTCAAAATTCCATTGCACTCATAGTAAGAGTATCCCCAGACTTCGCCAGTTCGAAATGAAGCAAAATGAACCGGCGATAGAAGAGATAAGGATCGTGGAAATGATACGTATCGATTGCCACGTGGGTCGCCTGGATCGCCGCCAAACGGAGCTAATCGCTGGTACTTCTCAAATGTGCCCACAATGAAGTGGCGATGTGAGTGATGGCGACAATGGGAAGGATGCCTATCGATTGATTATCATCCCTCTTTCGTCTGGGGTTTCCTCATTCACTTTATCCATGTGGCGACCGCCGGCGGTCGTGGCGTTCGTCATGATAGCTGGCGAAATCTGGGGATACTCTAATAAAGTAAGCTGATGTCAATATAAGCTCTAAGTAAGAATGCTCCTCGCGCTTCAAAAGGAATGTCAGTAAACACACATGTGTTCTCGAATCGTGGGTGCTGCCTTTAAAGCAAAGCAACAATCATCAAAGAGGGAACACGGACTTAGAACAAATATAAAAGAGAGACTAGATACAAAATTAGAAAAGGAGATAAACAAAAACGAGGGAGAAACAAGCATCAAAGTCTTTGATCTTCCAACCAAAGGAGTACTCACTTCGAGCAGCAGATGGTTTTCGCAGGTCGTTCGTCACTGCTATCGCGCCGATCCTGTCACCAATCCGCAAGGACCTGAAAATAAGAAAGTGAGCACACAAGCATTAACAATTGGAGAATGGAACACGAAAGAGGGAGAGTAGAACAAGCTAGCGGAGAAACAAACGAATACAACAAGAAAGGAAACAGGAAACATCATAAAACACAGTGAAACGAGAAAATACCCCATTTAAATGAAGAGAATGAAAGGAATTTCGAAAACCAGAGCCGATGCCACGCGGAATCCTCGCGCAGAGCGCCGTTTTCGGACGCTCAAGTTTGAATTCAGCAGCATTCGTCATACCATCGCAGTAACTGATCAGTACTGCTCACCTTTCCGCAGCAGTTATGCATATTGTTCCCCCTAAAAAAGAAGGTGGTCCAAGTTTTGGCAGCTGATTAGCAGTATTGCTGCCTCGATGCAGCACAACTTCAATAGCTGCTGCTCTTGTCAGTACAGATGATATTTTGCTGCTGCGCACGAAATGTGGGCGTGGCGGACTCAACTCTCGGAGGATAGAGCTACGCGATTCTCTGAGTAATGAATAAATGATCAAAAGAAGTTGTGTGCTGTTAGCCTCAAATAAACAAGGCAAGCGTTCCTGAATAATCTCATGCGACTAGCATTTTGAATATTCGGGTGACGCATTCGAATAATGGGGACTTCGAATTTCTAATATATTCGAAAAATCCAAATTTCGAATATCCGAACCTTTGAATGATTCGATTCGAATGATTTATTCGAATGACCGAATAATTATTCGATTTGATTGCAAGTATAGTACACATGGCGAGCCCACTATCCATCGGTCAAGCAGTGTCCTGGCGCTTGATCGTAGTATCCTTGATCATCGCATTTGTCTCGAAGCTCCGCGGAAGTTCCGAAACAACCCTTGACCTGTTAAAACTTCTGAAGTTCCTCGGAACATTCGAATGACGTCTAGGCTCCGCGGAAGTTCCGAAACTCGTGCGTACCTTACGCCCTCGATAGCAAATCAAGCTCCGCGGAACTGCCGAAACTAGCATCTTCTCTGCGTATTCACTCGAAAATCGGGCCCCAATAGTAAAGCGAGTTCCGCGGAAGTTCCGAAGGTTTGTCTGGGTCTACGTCCCCTAAAATAGAATCCATAGAGCCAGAGCTCGACTGCGAAATTGGTAGTGGTCTCAGGGTTTTAAGGGAAAGAATGTGTTTCGAACCAGTTTGCATGTGGTCTTATTGGAAAACCACGCGAAAAACGGAAAATAGAAAAGTGAGAAAAGAATTGTCTGTGAATTTCCAAATATTTCCTTTTTTCAAAGTGCAGTGTAGAGCCAGGAAACCTACAGCGAAGAATAGCAGGACACACATCTAAGGAGAATTACAGAGTTTTGGGAAAAATCAACAATACCTTCGCTCCAGCTCAATAAATACATCTGGAAAGAACCTGTACATGGATAATCTGTGGCTGAGATCATGACCTAGAATCTACAGTGGACGTCAATGGCGGTGACCCGTCCGCGGCCTCGAAAAGCACGCGGCGCGACAGCGCCGCTAACGATAGAATCGTCGCCACTGTGGCGAATCTGAGTTTTTTTTTCTGATAGTTATTCATCAAATTTGATAATAACCAACAAGAAAACTAACTGACCATCAAGCAAACCCCATAATTTGATGTCCCGGGGAGGGTTCATGCTCGAGCGGCGCGGTCGCGCCGCGTACCTTTCAAGGCCGCAGATGGGTCACCGCCATTGAGGCCCACTGTACACCTTCACGCAATACAAGGAGACTAAGAAGGTCTTCAGCACTCTGAGCATAAGGGAGCAGACAACATGTTCATTAACTTCATGATTATTTGCAACTCAACGCAGCTAGAACCAATGACGCAACCTTATCACCCTTTACACTGTATATTACGTGTTACGGTTCGGCCATATCTGCGACACATACACACTGTGTATTACACAGGGTTGTGCGTAAGTGAAACTATTAAAACCCGTAAAACGTAAAACGGAGAACTGAAATCTCAAAATGTGCGGAAAACGGAGAATTCCTCACAGCACTAACACTTCTGCAAAAATTCTCTTTAAGACTTACCACTTCAAATTCCAAGACGCGTGAAATTTAAAGCAGAGATCTTATTTGCGAAAGATTTTCGATGAAGACCGGTCAACGCGGCATGAAATTCTCAATGAAAAGAAAGCGCGGCCGTCGCGAGGCCGCAAGCGCGTGCGACTGCTATGCGACTGCGATGCGACTGGCCCCTATTCTTCATCATATAGTCGCACGCGCGTCAGTCGCACGCATCCAGTATAAATTGCCCTATTCTTGGATACATAGCCACTAGAGTCCTGATGGAGGAAAAACAAAAAGGAAACCCGTGCAAGGTCAGTATTTCATAGATAACTACGACGAATATGTCATTGGATGAAAATAGAATCCAATGAAGAAACTTATGCAATTTCAAAAAAAGATACTGCAACTGTTGCAGGACTTTTCAAGCAGGCCAACAGTTGCTCAAGGACCTAAGAAGTTCTTCATTAGGTAACTTCACTAATCGGTATATACCCTTTTATATAAATCCTCTTATATAAATTCTGGTAGTGCAGCAAATTTTTCTAGAGGGCAGACGTGGGGGACCGGCACGTGATCGCATCATTTCATCATGTGCTCACCTCATAGACAGTGTTGGCGGATGAGGCGAAGCTGACGAGACGGTAGGCCGATGTTTCATCATAAGTGCATAGGTGCAAGTCGCGTTGTTTACCATGTTCCTAAATGAAGGAATGCTGACTGGTTCCCTTGCCTCTTAGCCTACTTCACATATTCAGAGCCTGCTCTGTTGGAAAATCTGTATATATAAAAGCGAAAGTTTGTATGTAAGTTTGTGTGTGTGTGTGTGTGTGTGTGTGTGTGTGTGTGTGTGTGTGTGTGTGTGTGTGTGTGTGTGTGTGTGTGTGTGTGTGTGTGTGTGTGTGTGTGTGTGTGTGTGTGTGTGTGTGTGTGTGTGTGTGTGTGTGTGTGTGTGTGTGTGTGTGTGTGTGTGTGTGTGTGTGTGTGTGTGTGTGTGTGTGTGTGTGTGTGTGTGTGTGTGTGTGTGTGTGTGTGTGTGTGTGTGTGTGTGTGTGTGTGTGTGTGTGTGTGTGTGTGTGTGTGTGTGTGTGTGTGTGTGTGTGTGTGTGTGTGTGTGTGTGTGTGTGTGTGTGTGTGTGTGTGTGTGTGTGTGTGTGTGTGTGTGTGTGTGTGTGTGTGTGTGTGTGTGTGTGTGTGTGTGTGTGTGTGTGTGTGTGTGTGTGTGTGTGTGTGTGTGTGTGTGTGTGTGTGTGTGTGTGTGTGTGTGTGTGTGTGTGTGTGTGTGTGTGTGTGTGTGTGTGTGTGTGTGTGTGTGTGTGTGTGTGTGTGTGTGTGTGTGTGTGTGTGTGTGTGTGTGTGTGTGTGTGTGTGTGTGTGTGTGTGTGTGTGTGTGTGTGTGTGTGTGTGTGTGTGTGTGTGTGTGTGTGTGTGTGTGTGTGTGTGTGTGTGTGTGTGTGTGTGTGTGTGTGTGTGTGTGTGTGTGTGTGTGTGTGTGTGTGTGTGTGTGTGTGTGTGTGTGTGTGTGTGTGTGTGTGTGTGTGTGTGTGTGTGTGTGTGTGTGTGTGTGTGTGTGTGTGTGTGTGTGTGTGTGTGTGTGTGTGTGTGTGTGTGTGTGTGTGTGTGTGTGTGTGTGTGTGTGTGTGTGTGTGTGTGTGTGTGTGTGTGTGTGTGTGTGTGTGTGTGTGTGTGTGTGTGTGTGTGTGTGTGTGTGTGTGTGTGTGTGTGTGTGTGTGTGTGTGTGTGTGTGTGTGTGTGTGTGTGTGTGTGTGTGTGTGTGTGTGTGTGTGTGTGTGTGTGTGTGTGTGTGTGTGTGTGTGTGTGTGTGTGTGTGTGTATGTATGTATGTAATGAATAGAAATCGCGGAGAGTGAACCGATCAAGACCAAATTTTGTATGTAGGTCCATCGTGGGCCGGCGGAGGTTATAGGCTACTTTGCGCTAGGAAATATCGATTAGCTTATCGATTATATCGATTTTATTGATTTTTCGCTATTCTTGCCCATAGACTGGCAAAAACATACCTACTGGGGTATGTCAGTGCGCTGAGCACGAATATGACAACCATTTAGAGCGACGGTATCGATCTATTGATTTTATCGATTTTTTCCATTTTCTCTCTGGGACTCGCAAGGACGTGTTTACTAGGGTTCCCCAATGCGCTGAGCATCAATATGACAACCATTTTTGGCGAGGGTATCGACTTATCGATTTTATCGATTTTTTCCACTTACACTCGGAGACGTGTGAAAACATGTAGATGGGGTCCTCCAATATGTCTAACACGATTATGACAACTATTTTGCAAGAAAGTATCGATTAACCGGTTTTAACGACTTTTTCATGTTTGAGCATGTGAAAAAAGGTTGACAACACTATATGACATTGTGATAACCGAAGTGATGAGCATTTCGAATGCAGGAATCTGTTTCCTAATTCACCGCATCAGCATGAAAAGCTCGGGGTAGCAAAACTCCCGGGCGGAGCCGGGTATGCCGTCTAGTAAATAAATAAATATCAAGCTTATTGTGGCTCGAGGAATGACAGGTCCATGAGTATTTTCTGGGGTGAAGGACATTTGCATGTATAGAGGAAATCTACGAGGGTGGGTTTTCCGCAATGACAATAGTTTAAGCAGTGACAACAAAAACAAGAGAAATCGCATCCACCCAATAATTAATTATTTGCCCATTCCCATAGAAGCTCAACGCACTTAATCAGATTTTTTTCAAGCCATCCATTCTTTCCCTATAATAATCTCCTGTGAAGTACACAAAATAACCGCCCACAGCTAAATTTCGCTCATCGCTTAACCATAATCTTTTCCTACACAGACGAAATTTGATTTCCATGGACGAGCAGAGGCCAGTAAACAAAAATAAGCAGATGTGGAAAAGTTTCGAGCTTGATATTCACAAGTTTCCACCGAGAGATAGTTCTTGTTAGAGCAGTCATACTGTCATAGAGACACAAAACTGTTTTACTTGACCGGACGATTGTGCTTTGCTAGAATTCCCACTTCGAATGCTTCCAAAAATATTGCTCGATATGATAAAATAACACTTCTCCGATAATTTGCAAAATTTTCTCGGCGAGAGCGAAAACAGGTACCACTACCACTCCACCGCAATAAATGGACCTTTCCTTCTTTGGACCCGATTTGGTTGTCTCATTCAAAGATTTCGATATTATCACGTATCTGGAGGGTAGTACTGCAACTATGTAGGCTTCATTTCCAGTTACGGTTCTCTTTGCAAGTCCGAGGGAACTGTTCAAAACAAGAGGCTAAGCTTCTCGTTGGAATACGTTCTTTACAGGATTCTTTCGAAAAATTTTCTGGACTTATTATCCCTTGTGAAATAAAAACGTACTGTGCGTAAGAGATGCCCGAAACCTTCTCAGATTCATACACTTTTGATTACCACCTGCAAGAACGATTTCATGCATTTTATATATGATTTTTAGGACAGTGATCTTCCTTTGATTTTGCGCTTGATTCACATCCTGTTCGCGTATAGCTATGCTCTACATATTTTCTTTGATTTTCTTTCTGTTTACTCCTTCGAATATAAAGACTTAATGACCACCTAAAATCCGTCTCTATCAATAGCTGATTGCATTTAAAGTTGCTTGAACTAAACTGCTTGTCAGAGACAGACATTTCGTCGGATCGACTTCACATCTTCAGCCTTTTCACAAAGACGATTTATCCATTCAACGCCATAAAAAGTTTCGGAAAACAGCGACTATATCGCCTTCATTCCGGAAACTTTCCAACCCGCCCTCGTAGATCTAGTTTTTGAAACATGATTATTGGATGATCAGAGGTTCCTATGGAAATTTGGCATTCCGTTCCATAGAAAATGGAATTTTGGAGTGTACAAAGTTAATTTCTCTGGTCGTTAGTTTCCTTCGTGGAGTAGTATTACACTGTTTCTGGCCTGTCAACAAGTTTCATTTCCGTGGATTAAGTACACCAGTGACGAACTCTGATACTGGGCCTTGCATATGATCTTCATGCCGGAGTAAGTACTATAGAATTTTTGGTAGATATTGATCTGAATATTTTGTGGAGAACTGCATAAGCCTTAGTAGCGATGATATCAGACTGTATGCCTGTTCTACCCTAAAGGCAGCACCCACGGAAAATTTCACTTTTGAGTTGAGTCGCTTAAGCGTTATTCATAGTGCGTCGCAGTCCGACCCGTCGGATTCCGACGTGGATCGATACGTATCATTTGCTATCCAACGGGATCGGTCTCCGACGCACTATGAATAACGCCTTACAGTGTAGCCGGCTGCTAGTAAATAACAACGGTAAGTTGAACACAAAAAAAACGCCTACCTGCGAAGATACCGCCGTGGACAAGGATGTGAGCGTGGCCATTTTGCTGTACGCTGCGCCACTTAACGCTAATGACTTAGTATGCGACGTGTGTTCTAGCGCAGTGTATAGTGTACTACGTGCATTAGTATACAGTTTAGTGTATGAAATGCGCACCATCCACAGGATTTCGTGGCGTTACGCGCGTATACCCTCAGCGGAAAACTCGTCCGCGCTGTGGACGCATGGAAAACAGCGCCTTCATTTCCCGTCTTCCGGTGTGTTTCACGCTGTTTCATCGTTGCGTAGGAGCTCATCATCCCTGAAAACCTCGAAAAACGGCGAAATCTCCGACCCAAAAATTTCCGTGGGTGCTCCGAAATCCTCGACTCGGAGCTGAGGCGTGAGTGGTAAAGTAGAGAGTGAGCACATCACAAATCTGAGGAGAACACAAGGAACGGTAACCTACCTGCAGAGAAACCAGGATCGCGGCCACGGCCACTGCGGGTTTTCAACGAAACGATGCGCCAGCCAACGCCATCGCCGTGGGTGGTCTGGCGCAGTGAATGCGAGCAATACGTACCATTCGCAGGCTTTCGTGGCGGGACGCACACCCCACAGCGGAACACTCGTCCGCGCCTTCGACACATGGGAAAGACGCCCTTATTTCTTGCATTTCTCGCGTCTTTCACGCAGTTTCACTCCTGCCTATGAGTCTACCGTCCCCCGAAACGCCGAAATTCGGGAAAATCTCCGATGCAAGGATTTCCACGGGTGCTGCCTTTAACACGTTTGCGACAAGGCCGATTTCGAGCGCGCCGTCACTTGAGAAACACGCGCTTTTGCACAAACGGGAACCGTGCTCGAACAATCGTGCACTTGGTCTCACGCGGAACCTATTTTTCCGTTTTTTTTTGTACAACATGGTAGTTCAAGTCCACATGGATCTAAAAAAACCTGTTACCACGCTGTGCTGCAAAGGAAAACTTCATTCTTGGATGTTTCACAGAAATATGACATTAAAGGCAGCACCCACGGAAAATTCGGTTTCCGAGATTGTAGCGCAAAATTACATTTTTGAGCATGAGGAGTATTGCTGAAGTCCCCAATCCAACCAAAACTCATGCAAAAAAGGGTTTTGGGGTGATTCAATCTTGGTAGGTTAGAGCATGGCGGTCGAGTTGCACCTATGGGGTCGAACAAAAAAGTCGATAACGCAACCATCATTGCCACCGTTTTTCTTAGCGCTATCGGATATTTGGCTGGTAAAGCAGTTTTTTGAAAAAGGAAGAGCACAAAGAGAAAGAATATGGGATGTTCATAATAAAAACATGACTAGGGAAAAGAACAAGACCATACGGTAGTTTTTGAAGCTAAATAATTTAGATACGCGCAATATTTGAAAAATTGGATGTCCTGAGTGAGAAAAAGGGTTTGTAGAGACCAATAATAGGTGGGAAGGCAGTAAATATCGGAAAGTTGAGGATCAAAATGAAATTTTGGTCGAAATGAGGTAAGAAAACGTTAATCTAAAAGACTCCTAGCTGCAATCACTGCTCAATCAGCTGATAGTTGCCATTTTTCGCGCTCCAAGAATGATTTTGGAGCGCGGTATTAGCATGAAAACTCGTAAAACTTACTGCCTACTGATCCTGTTGATCCAGGTTTTACCTGTCATTACTCATTATTGGGAAAGTTCTAACTGGTACTCTTATTGCAAAATTGACCCCACAATCGATTGGATCATGAGGGGATCAAAATCTAAGAGGCGAAAATTTCCGTGGGTGCTGCCTTTAAGAAGGACGTGCCGACCGGTCGTGCTACGCTCGCATTTCCTTAGGAACATATTCATGCCTTCCTTAGGAACATATAAGACAGTGCCAACTAAATTTCTGTAGTAGAACCTTACTGGTACTGTCCTATGTATATTCACGAGGGTTAGAAGAAAAGGCAGTAATGTCGTACAGCTTAAACTAACATGCCTTTGTGGGGAAATAAAACATCCCCATCGAATACGGGGACGGTGAGGACTTTCGCTTAGGCCATGGAGTCGGAGAGCGGTGTCGTCAAATTTTTAGCGGCTTATATACAACACTTGAACTGGTTGAGCCCAGTTTTTGAGCCGATCCTTTATTCGGCTTCACCATCCCCGTATTCATTTATTTCCCCACACCTTCTTTTGAGCACCCCTCACTCCATTTTGATAAATCCTCACGTAATTGGATGGTCAGGCGGCTATGGTTGGACCCGTTTGATGCTGATATCCTTATTATACAGCGTTCAATGGAAATCACACGGTTTTGAGCTGTCTCGTGATGTCTTCCGATGGTATACCTAATTATGTTGCTCCTGAAGACCCAATCTATGGTATCGTCATTGGTGGTGGAGCTCTCGGCTAGATTTATCATCATATTGTAGAATTTTCCCTGTATGTGACCTGTGTTGGTTAGATTTGTACCTATTGCATGAGATGTTCCTCAGAGGTTGAGGCCGTATAGCGGGCTTCAGAGTGTTGCCGCGCGGCGCTGCGCCATATGATGAAGGATAGGGCGCGGCAACGCAGCGCGAGCTCGCGCGGCAAGTGCCGCGAGCAGGGGGGCTTTCAGATTTTGCCTCACGCGAGCCCTCCGCGGCATTTTGCGAGCTCGCGCGGCGAGTCGCGGAGTCGAATGGTCTGGGGTATTCGTAGCCGCGCGGCAAGTTTTCTCTCGGTCGAGAAATGGCCTCAGAGCGTGGTATTTTCACTATTTTGTTTGTTATTCACTGCTATTTCTGCTAAATTCGCACTTAATATGTGAACAAGAAAATAACTTCCACAGAGAACAAATGCAAATGAAAGATTCATTGCCGAGCGCGACCCAGCGCGGCAAGGCGCGGCAAATCCAACGCGACATCCGGATCGAGAAGTTTCCCGCGCGCGAGTCACTTCTCGCGCCACGCCGCGCCGCTCATCGAAATTTCTATGAAACCCGCTTATCTCCTCCCACGCAGGTGTTAGGCATTGTGGCATTATCCCAGCAATTCATACATACTTTCCTGCGGTTTTTTGTCGTTATGGCGTACAGCTGAAGGCATCTGATCTATTACGTATACATCTTCGTGTCGGGTAAATACGTTATTTCATTCATGTACCCCACGACTGGAGAAGTGCGTGAATTATATAACTGGCAGTGACGGACGCAAGGAGGTGGCGTCCCCCTTCCCGAGAATGGGCACCCGAATTTTTGAGATTACTTTACAAAATAAACAAAAACTTCGTATCAGTATATTTTTGGTTGTTTATTTTTATTAAGATTTTTTAAAATAATTTTTATTAATTGTTTAATTTTACTTTCCACCCGGGTCCCAAAACGGCAGAGACCCCAGTTTTTTCCATGCCCCCCCCCCCCCGCCTACCGCCCACTTTCCTGCCACCGATAGCTAGTAGATCATTCTTGAGAGACTTGATATTTCTGAGACACAACCCTTAGGGATATGGCATGCTTCACAGCGACGCTGTCGCTGCGACCGTTCACAGGAAAATGATGATAACAAAGTGTTACAAGTTCTCATGCCTTATCACGCTATTTGCGTTGGATAGCGTGTTGGTGTAGGAACAGTTGCATGAGAAGTTTTGGTGGTGAACGCTCGCAGCGACAGCGTCGCTGTGAAGCATGCCATATCCCTTACTAAAATGGCAAAACGAGCGCCTTCTTTCTTGGAGAATTCGCGATGTCCGTTGAGACATGTGCAATAAGTACGCGCTAGTAGGTGTCAACGACCGATTTAACCCTCTGTTCAGTATTCTGACAGTCTTCACGGTGAGCATTTCTATTCCCCACAAAAGGAGCTCAACATTGGGTTTTTGGTACTTTTGTGATGAGCTTTGTATACTCTCTCGTAATCAGTGCCCCCCCCCCCGGCGAATTTTTCGACTTTTTAATCTCAAACTTAGTTCCGGAATAAGACATTGCCTTTGACCGTTCGCGAGCAGTGTATGTAAACTAGATGACTACGACCATCTAATTTCTCGTAAAGTTCTGCATTGACGGTTTACAACTTTTGCTTTTGTTATACATAATATGCTAACTTGAAAGGAGGACGCCTGAATGCTATAGTTAGTGTTACTCTCCTCTTGTTTTATCAGCGTCAGTGGTACTATCCCCATTTTGTCATTTGTATTGTTCGTTTTTATGTGGAGGAAAAGGACAGACTTGAACGGAAGACGCCTAAAAGCCATTTCCTCCATAAAACGCTCCCGTGTCGGAGAAACAGCGCAGCACTCGGACCAGTTGATCCAGCACCACATGCTGTATCCTACTTCGTCTGGATGTTGTGTGCTTGTTTGCTGTGCTTAATTTGATGTCCCACCCGTTTCTCGTGTTTCAACTCAACGTCAACATCGCGAGGAAGAATTATTCGAAGCTAACACTCGGCGCTGCACTTTTGCTTAGTGGAATGGCGCGAAAGGGCAATGAATTTTTCATAGTTTAAATGACTAAGTCATCATGCAGCGGCTCGTGTGACGGGGAGGAGGAGTGAGGTGAAGCTGAGTGCGGACACTCGCCAACTTGTCAGCGCCAACTTCTATCACCAGAATTGCAATTTCTTTAGGGAGATTACTGGACTACATCATATCTACGTAATGTCGTACTTGAGGTGCCCTGAGCGCTAATCCTGAAGGGCATGATACATGGGATTCTTATGTAATGTATTAGATAAGTACCTTGATGCTCACTATTCACAATACTCATTATCACAGCTAGTCAAAAGTTCCATTGAACACCCTAACACATGAACTGTGTCAGACGTTTTCTGTCTTCGTGACATGAACCTCACGTTTACTCCAAACTTTACCAAGGCGATCGCATGCATCATTTAGATTTGCCAGAGTAAACGTGTTGGCTTCCTACTCCAAAAATTTTCCCATCTTTAACACAGATGTCAACACGTTTACCCAGGGTGATCTCAAAGATGCATGAAGATTGGGGTATCATACCGAGTGATAAACGTTTGCCTCCAAACGCGATGATAGGTTTGGTGCCTAGTCTCTGTATTTCGAAGCAAACAAGCAAGCGGACGACCTCCAGAAAGCTGACCTAGTCGTGTAGAAATTCCTTACATAACGAGCATTTGTTTGTAGGCCGTTTTTATCAACTTCGACGCTAGCCATAGTGTTCACCGGACAATTAAACAACATATTCGTTTGCTGCAAGAACAAATTATCTCGCATTCATCACAGGTTTTTTCTCTGCTGTATTACTCCATTCTTGTATTAAACACATGTGAAGATTCGTCATAGAAACACTCATCATGTACCAATGGCATATATAAATTTGTTTGCGGTTCATGTCTCATTTATTCACGTTCGTAAACCACCCACAATCCTCAACGCTTTTGTCCAGAAGATTCAAATAGCCTCATCAGTTTTCAGTCAGAGATTTCCACCGATCGCTGCAAATTTCCAGTCTGAGTCATCTTCCGAGAAGCCCCCTTCAATGATGCGTTTGAATGCCTTAACCCTAGGAATTTAGTTTTTCCACGTCTGCAGTGCACCTCCGAAGCAATACATAACTACTTGTGGTCAGTAAAAAAGCAATCGATTGCTCCAAAAGCAGTCCAGACACTTGCAGGGATTTAGTAAGTACTGCTGTGAAAAAGCTGCAAGGGATTGGTTTCAGCCTTGCAAAGGCAGCCAGCGATCCTTACCACCGCAATGCCTTTTTTTCACATGGTATTGAATTACCTCAAATTCATGTTTGCCCCTTCGTTCACTTAATACATTATCTTGGTGGCGTCTTTTTTGTTAGCAGCGGTACTTGCTTCTTCACGGAAGCGGCAAAATCCATCCTAAAAAGTTAATAGAATCCGAAGGAGAGGCACAGCTCGAAGTCGCTGTGCACGCATGACAGCACTGAGTCGTCGGCGTACGCCTTCGCCTCACTCGGCAGACACGACAACTCGCTACTTCGTGCTCATTATTCAGCCTCCTTGCGCTGCTTGTGCTTCTCGGAGATTTGCCATTTTCTCTGCGCAATGGCCGGATATCTCAGCGGGGTGGGGCAATTATGGCGCTGCTTCATCGATTCGTCCCACCCACCTCGAACCTCGAACCTCCTCAGGCGTCCGAAAATCCCCCGCCTGCAACATTTTCCTTGTCTGAAAGCAGTGTTTCTCGAGCTCTTTGATAGCTCACCCTCCTTGCTTCTCAATTCCCTCAGATCTTGGATTCTCTTGGATGCCTGTCTGTTCTAGTTTTGCGTTTTTCACTGCGTTATTTTATGGATGGCAGTGAGTTTTACCATGAAAGCATTGATAGCAACCTTGACATATTAACCTAAATTGCTGGGTTTGTGAATATGCCGGGCAGTGAGTTTATGAAGGAGGCTTAATTCCTAATTAATGCCCAATTCTCGCCACCGAAATTTTTCCTCAGAAATGTTCACAGAACTAACTTGAACTTCACTTTCGACCTAAGTTTATTATTAGAAGTTTTCTCGGATCCAGGGCGCAGCAGGTGGTGGACATGTACCAGCAAGAGTAGTATGGCTGATCCATGCCAAGGGAGAACGTAATCGCAGGAGCATGGGAGGATCTACCGCTGCACCGATGTATGATGATGCGCTTCAGTGATAATCAAGTGCTTCTACTTGACGAATTATGAAGGAATTTAGAGGGTAGAATTGCGTGGGATTCTAAATGTAGGGTGCATTCGGCAAACAGTCATCCCCTCGAAAAATTTCATACTTATGAACCGATCTTCCATTTTGAAAAAAAGCAAAAACTTTCTGAGCTCGTAAAAAGGTGTTTTTGACGGGTTAGGTAGATTTCTTTCTCCATAAACAACCTTTTGACCAGCTGATTACCAGTGGAAGTTGTTCTTTTGAAAAAACAAGTTGATTTTACAAAAACGAGGGATGGCACTCCGAGGTAAACATTGCCTCACCTTCATACATTCAGTGAACTCCTAACGGCCGCAAAAAATGTGCGGGACCGCGGCGCGGCGTCCTTGAGCAGAGACACAGGGGCTCTGCATGCTCGCTCTGGTTGTCTCTGCCAAAGAACGCCGCGCCGCATTCCAACCGCTTGTCTACGACCGTTTGGAGTTCGCGGTAGGTGCACATTTTAGAATTGACAATCCCCATCAACACGCTTCTTCGAACTTGAGGAATTTCCTGGAAATGTTCCCGGGTTGAGAGTCATAACGTGTTCCAATGGCAATTCTCTGACCGGTCCTTTAATGGGTCCGAGCGGGTTCTATCGAATTCTAACGGTTTGGTGATGTGATCTATTCTTCGAGAATTCCAATTTGGATTTGAGATAAATTGGAATACTTAAGTCCTTAAGAACTGTGCATTCCCATCCAAAATATCATTCTTCGACTTTGATAGTAGTAATGTGCGTCGCCTACCTTATAGTAGTAATGTGCGTCGCCTTCCTTATATTTCCTAATTTCTTAAAAACGCGTTCTTTGTAAGGATTTTGTGCCAAATTTCGTAGTCTGAGTAGTCTTACATGGTAACCCCCCCCCCCTAAATCTCTGGTGGCCACTTCGTGCTGTGCCGTAGATCCTGATGGGTTCTGTTAGGTTCACATTCTTATCCACCTTAAATTGTGACATTTCCCACTATTCTTTGATAGATTCTCGTGGACAAAAACTTTTGTGCTTCACTGTTCCCAAAATCCATTTCATTTCATTACTATGACGAAGATACCGGATAAGACGTACTAAATTTATCCAAGAGTCCGTCATCCGGGATTCGCAACTGGATCGATGCCTTATCAGTGACGCACATGAACCCCTCAGCAGCAGTTAGCTAGTAAGGCACAGAATTCCCCCTCCAGGAATGAGTGGAAGCTAACAATTAGCGGCAAGCAGCTATCATGAAGATTTGATCACGAGTGATTCATGGTACGCATTCCTTCCTTATATAGAACACCAACTACGATATTGTTGCGAATTCTAATCCATGTTTCGCTTCCTAAACTTCCACTTAAACACGCCGAGGACATGTTGGAAGAGTATACTGCTTTTGTTACTCATGGCTTACATATGTAGCTGTGATTTTTCAGTGATCGGAATGTTTTATAGTCTTCTGTTTCCTATTCGCTCTGGAACGGAACAAAGCCAATCACATGTAGCCATGAAAAGCGTATCGCCACAGAGTGAATTTTATTTTAATCCCATTGAACCCTGCATAATCATAGCAAAGACATTGACACATTGAAAACCATTGTGGTGATCGAGGGAAAATTTCGATTTCTCATCGATTTTCATTAAATTGCTTAGTGTCGATGCTAATTGACACTAATTGTTTGCGGTGAAAATGCACTTTAGGCCGTCTCGTCAGTTCCATTTGCCGTTTTCCGCATCACCCTGCTCCGCGCAGTCGCAGTTTGCATAGCCTCCGGTGCTGTGGCAGAACCCTATTAGTTTTCTGTTCAAAAGAGTCTTTTATATGGATTTTGATGAATCATCGCCGTTCTAATTCAGAACCCTGCTGATCCTCCTCGTAAATACTTCATCCGGTCTTACGTATATTCATTCTTCTCATACATGGATGGGTTCTTGCATGCTCTTAGTCTTCCATGGAATCAAGCATTTGTTGCGTTGCTACCGATTCCCTTACAAATATGAGTCTGGGTAAGAAGATCAATCTCTGAGTTAAGAATTATTTATGCACGAACAGAAACCACTACGACGCAGCTAAACTAAGAACCGAATAAAAAAATAAAATAAAGGATATAATACAACTAATAAATAATTAATAAATATAAATGGATAAATGACAACAATTCGAATTACCTAATTGATTCAATCGCCAATTCAGAATCCGATCCAAGAAATTGGAATGTTGAAAAAATAGAAGTCCCTTAACCTGTTTTTATAATTCCTCAAGAGCTGTATTCCTCTCTCTTTTCTGAAAATCCGAAGTCAAATTTTCGGATTCGTATACGTCTGATGCAATATTTTGTCCTAAGTATAAAAACTGCCTAAAAGCCTTCTCCAGTGATGGACGAAGAAAGCGGATGCGGAAGGGGGGGGGGG
>JARK01000145.1:64109-74947 GCA_000688135.1 Ancylostoma ceylanicum | reverse complement strand
GGGGGGGGGGCGTGAGAAAAAAGTGGGGTCTCCGCCGTTTTGGGGACTTCGATGGAAAATAAGAATAATAAAAATATTAATATAGCATTAAACAACTGGTAGTAGCCTTCCTCAAATAGAGGGAATGGCAAACAGTTAAGAATAAACCAATAAAACTTTTTATTTATTTTAAAAGTGATTTTGAATCCGTCCCCACCTTCTGCATCCGCCTCTGATTTCCTCCTATGAAGTAGGATTTAGAGCGACTTCATTGAGACCATGCCCATGCCAAATAAGGAGCCAGGACTAAAAAGCCTCCCACTGACCTGTTTCTCTATCTTCAGCTTAAGCTATTTCCTCTGTTACGTTCATGTGTCGCGGCTGCCACGCTTCGGAGGAACCTGCTACATAGAACGGCGTTTTCACAGCATCGATTTAGCGTGTCGCAAGCTTATGGCCTTTAGCAGTGCGAACACCACGCTGCCTCGACTGCGATGTTGTTGTCGGATGCCAATTTCCCTGCCAACCAGATCTTTCTGCGCGAAGATCTTCAGCAAGTTCGACTGTTGATCCTCTGTTTGTTGGTCAATGGCGACTCCGTTTTTCATTTGTAGAGCTCCTCTAATGACTGAAATAATATGGTATCTGCAAAGATTTCGGGAATGACTGCATCGTTGCTTTGGACCCTTCTGGTTTGGTTTTGTGTAATCTCAAGGGAGTATCGATGGAGCTAATAAATTTACGGACTACAGCATCGACAGCAGCGCAACCGCTCCGCGCGCTGGAATCGTTCTGCTGCGGTTCTTGACTAGTGCTTCTCATTGTATTGGATGGTTTTACGAAGAAAAAGCAGCAGGATTAGTAATTGCTCCAATACAAGCTACCGATCCCAGCTCGCGGCGACGACGCGCTGCAGTTGGCCCCTCAGGTCCGTAAATTCGTGAGCTCCATAGACGCACATTGAACACTTTCATTACCGGTTTTTACTGGTATTGTAATATTTGTCAATAATGTTATTTGGTCTGTGAAAGGATATATATTATTCAAGGAAAAAAAGTTTTATTTAAGAATATAATAGTATTTGCCCGTTTCGTTCCCTGCACCAGTAATACCTAACACCACCTAGTTTCGATAATAATAATGATGACAAGTATTGCTGGTGAATATTTAGAAATACTCGTAGGGTAGTTGTCCCAGACTTGATGAAATGATGCTGCCATAACCTGATGACGTAACTACCATCATTCTATGGCACTGACAAACGGGTAGGAGAAAGGAAGAAAAAGTTAAGTCTATGTCGAGAAGGGGACCCAGACAACAGCAATTCCAAATGAGCTGTTGTCAGGTAAATTATTTTTGAATTTAAATAGTTGGAAAGAGTTACATTAAAATAAACTAAATCAGTGAAATAGCTAATGCAACATTTTATCGGTTTTTGACGTGATTTCGAAAACGTTATCAGCCAATTGTCCGAAAAGAGATGTGCGGGGGTGGGGGAGGAGGGGGAGGGTGGTAGGGTGGTGCTCAGGAATTCTGGTGGACGTTGCCAGGCAATCACTACACCCTTGCTGCAAGTGTTTCAGGGCTGGGATCCGTGAACGGCTTGAAATAAACCGGTGGTCCCAGACTAACCTCAAGTGCATGCCTACTACTGCATGTAACCCCGTCAATGTTTTCTATGCCTCTGCTGTCTTAGGATTGCGACAGACAGTGACTAAGCTATCGAAATGCTGCACATAAACTCGATCACGGAAGATTACGTGCATGCTCGCTTTGTTTGCCGTAATATCTAGCCCCCCCCCCTTCTCCTCTCGCCAGCTAATGTTTGTTTTTGCCCTACAGTCACATTGTTCGAGCATCTGAGATTAAGTATTTACATGTCACCAGAAAAAAAAGCATAAGAATTCAATCGTGATTGATTTTCCGGGATATTTGAACTCAAAAGTTCGTTAAACCATTTTTTCTTGCCAACCACCCAGATTCATGTAACAAAGCGACTCAAAACAATAACCGGGATAGCAAACCAACTTTCACGTTCTATGGTGGTTGTCACCACCACCGCTTATTCCTGTGTTTTTTGACATTTCTCCCCTCAGACGTCATCGTCCTTCGCCGTTCCGGAACCTGCTTGTACTTTCCGAATGCTCTTCTGGCATCACACAAATCCCCCACGTCATTCCGTCCGATTCCGGTGGGAAAAACAGGGGACGCGCCGGAGACAACCTCAATTGGCCGCCGCGAGCTGATGCACTCACGTAAGCCGGCGTCGTCGATAGGATCTTGGCCTATGCACACCAAAGCTACGCGGCCCAGAAATTGAACCCCACTTGGAGAATGACGTGCGATGCCGTCAGCATTGCGTGAGGCTACGCACAAACTCGGGGGAGTGGGAAGAAATTTTATGACGAAAAGGGCTATAATGGCAACAGGAAAACCACCGCCTTGTTTGTCACTTCTCATTGTCAGTTTATTTTTCACTGCCACACCTCATTGACATTGTGCACTTCTTCCAAAGCGCGCCCGACAGTGCCTCCGGATACAGGACCAGGTTGCTATCGCTCGGCTGCATGAATATATGATACAACCCATGCCACCATGACCTACAGGTACGCGCGTGACCAGCAGCAACAAGGGCATTTCCTGGTTTTTTCTTCGCCAACTCGGGCACGATTATTTCATGGATTACTGTGGGAGAATTTGTCTGTGACCGCACGAAAGCATTGTATTCGACGACAAGTCCCAAGCTTTTTCGCCGTCAAGTTCCGGTGGTTCATCGTTCTCGAGCCATATTTTGCTGTACGTATTTGCCGTTAAAGAATGAGTGAGAGGTTACACCTCTAAGTTCAGCTGTTTTATGGTGTCTGGCGTTTCATTGTGAATTTCTAGTGTTTCTATCATGAAGCTGGTTATTTCTTTGTGCTTGATGTTTGTTCTGTGTGCATTAATCACTTTTCATGTCGTATTTGTAAACTTATGACTAGTTATTACAATGCTTATGTTTATATTCGAAGTCCAGATATGATTCATCGTTCTCCTCTTTAAATTTTCACAGCTTGGCCTGCCTCCTACATTTTGCACCCGCTAGCCTTGTTTTTCTTGCGAAATTCTACACACCTCGTCGTTTTCTTGGCATTGAACACTCGAATTGACAATATGTTCATTGTTTTCCTCAGAGTTAGCTAGTGTAGGAAATCCTATATCTCGAGGCAATTAACGTTCGTTTAATATGTAAATTGATGGCGGAGTGGCGAGCGAATTTCATTTGCGTGTGGCTGCGATTCAATTCATGCCGGTGCTGCTTTCTCCTGCTTTCATTTCTCTGTCTGGAAGGGATACGTAACACTGCAAATTTTCAACTAAAAGTGAAGAAACCTGCTGGTTAGGGTTAGACTGTTTTATTTCCATTGATTTAAAAAAGTATATCAAATCACAGCATCAAGGACAAATTCAGGACAAGTCGTTTTGATACAAGCCACCATACATTCACTTTCTGTACTCGTTTCACCTCGACTCATTTCGACTTGTTTCATCCAAACTTTCGAATTTTACTGAAAATTCCTGTCCTTTGCGCGTCTTTTCTTCTAGCTTGATGTCTTCTGTTCAAGTATTGTTTTACAATACTTGTATTTGGATTTGTCTCATTGCATAGTCTCGGGCGCTTCTGCTTGCAGTTACGGCTATCCTAATCCAGCTTTGATTCCCACTTTCGCTTTTACACCGAATCACTATTTATTGTGCGGGCTGCACAACAGGTGTGAGAAGTGTTTTTTCGACTATGGGTGACACATTCTTTCGCGCACTAGCGACATGTGGTAGCAAATCTCAGCTGGGGTACCACTCACGGTACTTTTCAATTTTAGCAGGCATAGGCTCAGTAATGAGGTTTCGCGGGCAGAGATTGTGGCTCATGATTCAATGCACTTAATTCCATGTGTAGTTGCGATCAAACTAATCTTCGTTTTTCAATGGCAGCGTGCAGCTCTCGCGCTTGTAAAATGAGACAAATCACCAGTCAGGTTTCCCACAGACTTCGAAGCACACCAGGAAGGCACAGAATGCAGTGAACGTCGATGGGAATGCATTTTTCGTGGATATGGGAAGCACGCGGCGCGACCGCGCTGCTCGCGCTTGAATCGCCCCCGTACTAGTAAATCAGAAGTTTCTCGGTAGTTTTCTTTTCATCCTATTTGATGTAACTATCAAGAAACCGATTCAACTACCAAGAAAACCCTATGGCTTGCTATCACAGTGACCATTTCAGCGAGAATGGCGCGGCAGCGCCGCGTGCTTCCGCGTCCGCGAAAAGCGCAACGCCATCGACGCTCACTCTGTGCTTCGCACACTTCGAACACTGCGTAAGGGCACATAAAATATACACTATTTATTTACTATTAATTGACCTTGTCCAGTCTTTCCGTGGAAATGTCCATCGAATCCGGGCCATGACAACTTTTTTTCACTCCCAACGCTTAATATTTCCGGAATGTCCTTGCCTCCACCACCTCAAGTTAGCCTTTAGATTCTGCCCACCTGCGCTTACACAGTGCCGACCCAGTCACACTTCTTTCACTCGCATTGAACATAATGCAGCACTAGAGTTCCGGCCTTGGAACAGTCACCATCTACGAGTACAGTCACCTTCTACTACGAATAATACGGAAATCGCTACTTGTAATTTGGAGTTGCAACTTTCTATCATCAGATAATTGTTTTTTTTTTATTTTTAGGCGTTCGAATCTACAAACATGCTATTCAGAATGAATCTCTTTAATGTTTTTTGTTTGAATAATACATCCGAAAAGAATCAATTCACTTATTTCCTTTCATTTCTTCTTCGATCTCCCTGCTCTTCACAAACTTGATGCAGTTGAGTGATTATCTGCGATTCAGCCGTCAACGAGTCTTTGTGATGCATCCATGAAATGAATGTCATTCCATCACTTTTTGTTGGCTGATTCAGCGCTTCACGACAAGGTGGTTGCCGGTGCGTATATCGATCGATATGAGAGTGGCCACTATCAGCTGAAACTGCGCCTTTACGCGTGCCACTTGGGCTTTTTTCTGGTCACCTGTTGAGAAAATGTCATTCCTGATTGAAAATCAGCCATGTAGAGATAACTAGAGCGACATGGAGGTCTTGCGAACGGTGCTGATATGAGGCAGCAATCGTATAAATGACAGTTCCAAGCACAGTTTCCAAAAAATCGAGCATTACGAATTCCGAGTTGATGAATTACGAAATGATTTTTCGAGCAGTGCTGCAAGTGATCTTCCAAAACGTAGTCATTGCGTTGTTACTGAGATGTTTCCTTTGAAATGGAAATTTTCACATTTTAAAAACCCTAACCCTAATTTCTTTGAAATGTGTTAGGGTTTTAAGATTACTTGACATCTTCACGATACGATACGATACATTTCGTACGCATTACTCTGTGGAAAAATGCAGTATTATTAGGACATACTGTTGTTAGTGATGGGTTACCTAGTGAAGAACTTTTTGCGAAAATACACAATCAAAAAGATTGGGCACGACCGATCGCGCGCTTTGCCATGAACATGTTGATCATTAGCTTACTGCACGTCTTGGTTTTTTTTTTCAAACATTCGTGGCGTGATCTTTTCCATGGAATAGCTTTTATCAGTAATATTCTGCCATGGTTATCTTTCTTAAATTGATACTTTGCCAATGCATTGAACATTCTCTTGGACTATGTTAGCCCATACACTGGCTGTTTCTTCTGTTGTGTCCTCTCCTGTCGCGAACGTCCTGTAATGTAATTGGCGAGCGTCTACGTGTTAGATTTAGGTTTCCTTTGAAGCGAAAACAGAAGACCATGTCCATTGTTTCTGAATTTAGGATTGTAAACAAGTTTGTTTTAAGATATAGTTTTATAATGCTTCTATGTATTTAGTTTCCCCTGGCATCCGAAATTGCTGGTGATCGCTGCCCATGCTGTTGATCGCCTTGTTACGCTTTTTTATGCTGCACGATTTTTTTGTAAAGACCTTACTTTAAAACCTGCGGTTCATCAGTTTCCTTTATGTTTGCGCGCGCTTTGAAGCTGTCAATTCTATTAGACACCGATGTGTGCCAGTCAAGGTTGAGATGTTTGTGGTAGTGTGTTTGTCTCATCACCTTCGTCGTCTACTCATCAGCGTCTCCCTCAACGCCATAGCTCTCCGCTGCCTTTGTCCATGTGAAAGAATACAGCGGAAAATTGCTTTTCTTGCCACGTAATAACGCGCGCATGAGTAGCCCCCGCGTACCCTTTTAAGCTCAGCGGCTTTGTCGAGAGGCACCAGCGATGTTTCCGTGGATATGCCAGTCAGACTCGCAATCATTCGTCATCGCGCAGTGCTACTTTTTTTTGTCGGTTCTTCATTCGCTGTCTAAGTACAGGGAAATTTTGAGCTCCAATCGCTAGTAGTATACTATGCAAGCATTCTGGAACAACCTCGCATTGCACTTTCCGAGAAATTACAATCGATAGTTCTGTAAGGAGCCTGTTAGGGCGCTGCTACGTTTTTTGCCAGCATTTGCCTAGCTAGCTAATCCTTTGGGACTTACCCACTGGTCTGGCTGTGCGCTTTTTTTTTTTGGTACAGCGTAAAGCTTGACCAAATTATGGACCATTTGAACGGACTAATTACCGAGCACTGCAATAGGTTTCTTTCATATAATTCATGGTTACCCCTCTCCTGTACTCTGCTCATTCTGGTGAAATGCACGAAAATAATGGCTTGATTCACGAAGCGCTTCAGTGTAACTGAGGTTGGATGAAAATTTGCTTATCGCATATCAGTAACTATGTTTGTTATTTGCAAGGATGGCGCATAGATTCATCATTAGCGTCCACGTCGCTGCCCAGTCCATCATCGCATCGATTCTTGCTCTTCACTGCTACCGGAAATCCCGGCGCTGCCTCTATGTTAATCGAGCTTCCGTCGAACTCACGCTGTTTATGGTTTTGCAGGGAGTACAACTTCATTTTTTCAAACTTTTTTCCTCTCAAAGTCGCACAAATGCATGAGTTCGAGATGAGTGTTTTGTCAAAGCGGTAATTTCCATAGTAAAATAGTAGATAGTTATCATCCACTACGCGTTGGAGTCCCAGTTGCCTGCTCTGCGTGACAATCCTGTTCGTAACGCGTGCCTACGACATTCCTGTTCTTTTTTCCATGATATGTAACTGCTATTGCCCACCTACAAGATGTTTTCTGCAGGATACTTATAAGCTTCTCCTAATTTGAGAAATCGTTCTATCGCTGTTCTTTCACAAATTCGTGTTCTAGCGTGCTGGCCACAAAATCGATATGTTTTGCACACCTATCTTCGAAATCTTCGCGCGGCTGAAGTGCCTCGAAGTAGAGCGGAGTTCTTATGGGAATTCTAATCGTCATAGTTTTTGTCGCACTTTTCCTTCCGTTCTTGTATCGGAAAGCATATAAGGATTGAATGGGTATTTCGAGAGATCGTACTTTGCCATACTTTTTACCGAACACGCGAGCCTACTCGCCTCCTTTCGATCTTAGTGTGGAAAGTCTTTGTGAAGAGCTCTTACAGATGTGTATCCGTTCGCGTACTTGAAAAACATGACAACAGCAACACTAAATCGCGATGAAACTGAAGGAGATCTCAATCTTAACTAAAATTTCCGAGTAAATTTATTTGAGGCCATTAGGAACGGGAATATGAAGAAGTCATGCATGTTGTTGTGGAACATCGATTTAATAACGCTATTATGGACTAGCCCTTTAGTCATATATCTATAGTCAACTCCAAATGTCCGTAGACAAGAGCTGGGACCGCGGCGCGGTTCTCCTCCGCGTCTCTGCCCTGCATGCCACGCTGAATCCGTGCAGCAGACAGCGAGAGACCCGCGCCGCGCCCCCAACTCTTGTCTACGGACATTTGGAGTTGACTATAAGTCGTTTGGTTGCATGCGTGCCACGTAACTAACCTTTCATCGTTGTTTAATTTTTTTTTCGCCTATGAATGTGTTTCTTCCGTCTGGTTAGCTTATTCCTTGTAGAAAATGAATATGATTTCACTTTAACTGATTTGGACGTGCTTTATCATTTTCAACTCCACTCTCATTTATTCCAAGTCTCTATGTTTAAATTCTCTGGACACAGTGGACACATTTGTATTAGTTACAAACCGATTTTTAAACGAGTTTAATTATTTTCTCTCCGTCATCCTGCCGATTATCATTAAAAACCGCTTAGATGCCTAAATTTGTTGTAGCTGGTTCCATGTGGTTTTAGTTTTTCCTTTCCTGTGGCAGGTTGCGTTTGCATCGTAGAAACAGGTTTGATCGTCACCATTGGGATCGATAAATGCGAGCTCTTTGTTGAGAAGGGGTTCAAGGAACACTGCAAGAATCAATAGGAGAAAATGATCTTCGTTCATCCAATGTTCTACTCATCACATGGACTTTAAAAATTTGTCCATTCCTGAGATATTGTTCTCCTGGCGAGTTTTTGCATTCCCGCGGTGCTTTTAAATACATATCATCGTCAGCATAAATCTAGGAAAGTTCCGACAATTCGTCTGGATAAAGGGTACTTATGATTTATAAGACTGTACGAGCTGTCTCAAACATTGCTGGATGGTGCACACGGTGGGTGTTGCTCTACACTCTCACTCTCGACCTTCCCTTTTCCGCATTCTTCGTTTGGATCCTAAACAGTTTCTCGGTTGAAGCGTCGGACTGTTCAAGAAATACTGTTAACTCGGTTTTTATTGTGTGCTCTACTTCGGAAGTAATTTGGGAAGGATTTCGCCCAGTAATACATATGTACTTAAGATTTGAAATCTGTTGTAATTATCTATTTTCAACGAAGTTTGGGGCTTCTCTGCTGTCAGAGCGAGGACAAAAGCACTTTATCTTATATATGCGTTTCTCTGTGGAACTGCTGCAATAGATTTTTCGTCTTTTTTCTTACGGATTCGTGGGTTTCTCAACAGTCGTAGTTATTTTCATATGTACACATCTCATAAAGACTAGTGATGATCGTGTGAAAGAGGTCGTTTTGCCCCAAGTATTCCGCTGAACGGCGCAGCCGCGGGCTACAGCTGTCAACTTTTTTAGTCGTTGATCGAATCTATCCATTTCGCTGCAGATTTTCTTCTCTTACCTGTGCTTGCACGGTTTGCCAAGTGTCCACTTTGTAAAGAAGAAAAGCTGGAAGGACACCCGGTGTGTCAGCTGTCCTAGTTTCGTGAGTGCGTCAGTCTTATGGAGTACTAGCTTAATGTGCTATAACAGCGTATAACAACAGTGTTTTGTTGTCATTATTGATTTTCCTGTCTGTCGAATCCATGCATAATTGCGTGGATTTCACAGAAGAGCGCATGGGAATGTTCCACTCGGCTGAGCGTCTGCTTGTGGCGTGTTTGCCCACTCCAATGGTGCTCGCTTCGTTCGATTCTCTCATAATTCAAGGGTTTTTTTTTTCGCCTCGTCCTCGCTAATTCACATTTACTGCTTCAGGCTTCCATTCCGTACCAGCTTGCTCGCTTGTACTGAAGTAAGATCTAGTGGTTAAGAACAGCGATTCACGAAGTTGATATGTTTGTCGGTAACACTCAAAGTATTCACATTTCTTTGAACAGCCTAGCCCAACGCCTTCTTATTAGTTGCTTGAAAACATTTTGAGACCATCACATCATTGCTGCTCGTCCTAATCTGGCTGCAAATCTGTGCATGTCAGAAAAAGTATTCCAGTAATTTGTAGAATTGCATGCGTCAGTTAGGGTAATCGATTCATCTGGATTATATGATTTTTGGACCCATTTTTGTCTCCAGACAGGTCGAGTCGGATTTTGAAAATAAGTTCGCGCTTGGACGTTTTTTTTACATCATACTCTCAGATGTCTACTCATAGTTCTTCTAGTGGAAGCTCATGTTAGTATCTGTTCCATGATATGGAGGCCATCCATACGTTAAAGCTAGCTTTTCGTTTGTTGGTTGTAATGTTAGCTCAGTAATAACATGAGGATGTTTTCCTTCTGACTATTTAGCTAGAGGTGTGCACTCACCACTGTGGATCAGGGCACTTATTTTATGGTGAATTCTACGCATCTCCACAGTGAAAACAGTGAAGTCCTGCAGGGGGTGGAGAAGGAATTTCCGACAGCTGCCGGACCAGCTCTTCAGCTCCCGACATTTGCACAACTTCTCGTGCGCCCAGAATTATGACGTAGGGAATTTTGCGTGCATTCCATTCATTAGGAAGCATCCCCATTCAAGCTTCCGCGTTATCTGACGCATCGAATCTATTTGGTTATTATTGATCATAAAATTTCAAAGACGACTGTAATTGCAGATGGGAGAAGGGAGCGTGGCAATATTTGCATTAGCTGTATCGAATTTTGTGCTTATGTAACAGGCATCCTGGCGCTCCAAAGCTGATTTTAAGCTTGCTGAAGCACATTTGACGCTCTGTAGGTTTTTAAGCCAAAATTGCTTCCATATATGTGGAGGTTGCAGGCAGCCTTCAGCCAGACGGCATATCGGTGCTGCTGAAGGCTGTCTGCAACCTCCTCATACGGTTTTCCCTCCTACTCTGTTGCTCCTTTCATGTGACAAATGTAAGGGCATCACAGGTCTTGTCGGGTATCGATTCTTCACGTGGACACTTGTACTTTCCATTATCTCGAGGAATTTGCCTCGCCTTGCTTTTTATATACCAAGTATTGATGTTCTTACATTCGTCCATTTGTGTACCTATCCCTACATCCTTCTGCACTATTGAGTTCGTTGTTGCTCTAAAATTTTTGTCGTGATTTTCTCCCATGCTGTGAATTTGTGACGATTCATTTTTATGTTACTCTCGTCTAACGGGGGGGGGGG
>JARK01000145.1:13918-42744 GCA_000688135.1 Ancylostoma ceylanicum | reverse complement strand
CCGCCCACTTTCTGCGTCCGCCACTGCAACGGCGGTATAGTAGACGTTACCTTTCTGAATGTCACCACCATGAGCTCGCTCGCGCATTGCACGCATCAGCCGCGCAAGCTTCAGCAGTTCACCCGAACACACATAGACCACAACTATAATATTTACGTTGTTATAAATTCCATGCGAAACGAATATTTGTTCGCACTTCCAAGCACTTCATGAGACCGCCTCTCAAGAATAGCCCGAGCTGCCGTTGAGCTGAGCTGCATCACTGGCACAATTCGGATGGCAAGCACTAGGCGACAAAGGCTGCCACCGTATCAGCCGCACGGAAGCTGACATTGATAGCTTCTCTCCAGCTCCGTTGTTAATGCATCCCGACCTGTCGTAGAAAGATCCTTCTAGATTTTCCCAAATGTTGAAAACTGGAGGAAGCCCATATCTCTACAGCCCATATTTCTGCAAATGTGCCATGACTCATTTTTTCAGGCTTGTTATATACAGTCCTTCTCAAAAAGATAGACGGATTGCGCGTCTGCTCCATCGCGGCGGGACCTGAACGAGGGATGCGGAGAGATCATGCTCCAAGTGAGAGGGTCGAGTAGGTCCCGCCGCGATTCTGCAGCCGCAACGATAAGAAACCGCACGCGCAATCCGTCTATCTTTTTGAGAAGAACTGTACGTGGAAGATATTGATCAGAATAAATGTTCAGTACGGTGGCCATGCAGGCAAAAGAAACCAGCGCCTATCCATAGTTTTACACTCTAGCGATATTGTTTCTGCTTTTTAAAAAAAAGATCGGCAAATAACTTCATGGGCTAAGGATTATTCCCCACCTTGCTTTGTCGCCTAGTGCTAGCAACCCGCACAATTTCAGTCGCTGTCGCCTGTACGTCTCCACCAGCGGTGAGTTTGTGTCCGCACTGAGCGCAGTAGCCGCAGTTTTTCGACAGCGATTCTTCTTCAACGAGGAAGTCTCTAGAAGTGCTGGTTATGCAGATGACAGCTTCGAATTAAGGCACAAAAACCCAACCGGAATGCTCGTCTAATTTTGTTGTTGGCGTTTACCTAGAACGCGTATTAGACTGCTTGCACCTAAAAACGGAAAAGTAAGAGTGTGGAAAAAACGAACTTCTAGGGATGGCTCGGACAAAGCGTTAGTGACCTTAGAATGCGTAATTGCAGTGTCACTACCGGCTTTTCTGGCTTGCTCCTCAACCTTTGCATTGTGCAACACACGCGCTTTTGTAAAGTTCCTTTTTCTCGCATTTGCCACTAGCAGTTGATGCATTGCTACACGCCTATAAATTTGCTCATAATCCAGTTGTTGAAAAACAATAATATAGATGCACATTTTTACAGCAGGGCTTCGTTTTAGCCTAGCTGATGGGGGTTCTGTGCTCAATTTACTTCTCCATTCAGAACAATTCATGGGTGATTGAAAGTGCAAGTGGGGTCGTCAAAATCATTCCCTAATGCTATGGTTTATAGTAACAAGAACTATGACAGCTATGAAGGGGATGAGTTGTTCAGGATGCCCATGGGAGAAACTTACATGCTACAACGAGATGTAGTTATCCATGTTGCTATGGGAAGCAAAGAAACGTTCGTGAACATTGGAAAGGGTTTTTCAGTTTTCTTTTCGAAGAAGCAAGTGAAACATGAAGAGAATTTGTAGATGCTAGTCAACGTAATGCAAAGGACAGCAGTTTTTCCGAAATATGGACAAAAATATAGGACTGCAAATAAAACTGATGCTGCAGCCGGCGATATCTTTGTGTGCATGCATCTATTGCGGAAATCCGGCTCTTTGCCTGGAAAGAAAACCAACCAACGCAAATGCATATTGCCAGCGCTTATGCATCCCCTTCACTGTTAACAATGAAACTTTGAAAAACGACATGTTAATCCGAAAAATCCTCAAGGATCAATGTCTAGCCTATCTCTCAAAATATAAGATTCACGCACATTGACAACCGCACCGTTTTTTACATTGACAACCAAGTGGAATTCCTGCACTCATACCAGAACGCCCTCACTTGGACAGTCAAAGAGAAGCGAGTACAACAGCAAAATAGATAAACGTGCTATAACTTATGCTCTCTCTATATATTAGGTCGTCCCAAAAATAATGGCAGTTTTGGAGGTGCGCATTACAAGGTGCGTAACTCCGTTCAAACTTGAGCTTTTCCTTTGAAATAAAAAGTATTATGATCAGAATTTCCAGCAGATTTTTGCAGTACAGTAAAATTCATAGAAAGAGTAAAGCTTAAATCACTGCAGTCAAGGAAGTGCGAAAGGTCAATTTTCAGTACACATTAATTCACATGAATTTTCTAGAAGAAAAACGGTTTCATTGTATGTTTAAAAATATATTCTGTCAGGCAAAGGTGTGGCCAACACAGTATTACAATTAGGGATCCAGCGCCTCACCCAGAGAAATTTTTCGTGGTTGGTTGTGAACCCGTGTGGATTTGCCCACCCCACCACTGGAAGTGCACTTTTTAGGCTCACCAAAACCATGGCGTCCCCTACCGAATCTCGCGACAGAGGCTCAAATGGTAACGGGCAAGGCATTTGGTAAATTATGCTCCTGGCCAGATCCAGCTCCTGTCAAACACATCGAGCAGAAATTCATCTATCGGGAAGACTTACAATTTTGTGAAATGTCGAGGTTTTTTGAATATATCCAGACCTCCTCCAGCGATACAAGCAGGACAAAACTCCATTTTATTAGGCAATGTCCACTCGTCACTAAAATTGGCCCACTTTTCCGGAGAATTCCGCAACAGTGTTTATTAGAGAGATTAAAGTAGATGATGCCGCAAGTTAAGCACTGACCGGCGATGCTTTTGTTCAAAATCGACTTCGCCTGTACTTTCGCCATACTTAGTTACCAAGAAGACTGAGTGGCTACTGATTTAGTTACACCCAACCTAACTACTAACATTTTTAGGGAGTGTTTCAGAATTCTCGTCTCGCCTCCAGAACTATGCTAACGTTTCCGAGAACTTTCATGACCATCACCTGATCAAAGTTGGAAACTGGTACCGTTCCGGAAATGTTTCTCTGGTCACGACTCCTGTGTGCTCACAACACGACTACCTGGCCAAATGCAGAGCCAACACCAAATCCGGCTTTTGTCCTATTACTCTGAAGTTTCTTCCCACGGTGGAGCCACGGTATGAGGCCGATCCGCTTTGGATTCACAGATTCACAGCCCACAGTGGCCGACCGACTCCCCACCTCGGGTGAACCGCGGGTCCACCGTGGGCAGAAATTTCAGAGTAGGGCGGAAAAAGAGTCTAGAAAATGGGAGAGCCCAAAAACCATGTTTCGCCTCATCGCACAATGTCGTCTGCAGAAACCACAAAGAACAGTAATTGAGAGTCTTTTTGGAATATAAATAGAGCAGGTCTTCCTCTTTGTAATCGTTCAAAGTCTGCCTATCTAGCTCCTAGGATAATGGATTTATGAACTTCCAAAAATTCATTACTAGATTGCGGCCATTTATTTTGGGACAACCTAATAATATGTAGTTTAAACTGTGGATTCAGGAGAAGAGCAACTATCCGTCATTGTTTTGCAAGTGCTGCCTGAAAATTCTCGCCTCTATGAACGTTTTGCTGAATTACTGTTCTCAAGCATTTCGGGTTCATGAGTAGCCTACTCATGTTTGCAGTGTTGAATATTCCATTTTTTTTTTATTTTTAAGACAGAATTTTCGTCCAGGTGTTCTATAGCGTTGAAGAAAGTAGAACTACCTCGCGAGATGAGTGTAGCGGAGTGTGAAGCTTCATAACTAGAGAAGGTGGCGCGATCAATCTCGGCAATTAGCCAGCTGGCGCAAGCAGCCAATCCCAGAGTTGGGCGACGCTGCTCTTTTCAGATACAGTGCTCCACAACTTCGTAGCGCTTTAGTAGATGTTCTTGCGGATCAGCGAACGAGTGCGTATTGAGCGGTCGAGCCGCGCACCATTTCGGCAAACGCAAAGCGCGTTCAGATCGGTGGACGAGCTTGATTAACTTTGGAGAAACAAGGGCGTAAATATGCATTACATTAAAGGGGAATGTGATTACCTCGCCCTGTTAAACTGAATTTTCCAACGAACCTTCCTTTTTCTTTTATCTTGAACATTTCCATACGAAATCCAAAACCTACGCCCTCTCGAAAAATCTCGACATCCCTCGCGTATGCCTTGATGATAATTGTCGAGACGATTGAACAAGCAACAACGTTGCAGCCCGCATTTTAGCGTCTGGCGCATCGTTGCTGGAAATTTTAAAAATCATCAGTTCAGGATTCACTTTAATATTCCATATCTTTTGTTTTCGTCAATGTATTCACTCTATTTAAATGGTTTTTTGCTTATAACTGATGTCCAGTTAACGCCGAATGTTGTTACTGTCCATGTCTGCTTTTTTTCTGCTTTATCAAAATGTTTTGGAATGTTTTTTTTTCTGCAGCATTTTTCCCATAGTTGCTGCTGTCTTCCTGTTCGCTCCTAAATACATTCATATCTACTTTCAGCAAGATGGCGGGAGGAATGCATTTTCTTATTGGCATTGCAACAGATGAATATGTTATCCTTGCAAGTGACAAAGCAACATTCGCTTATGGAGCTGTTTTGGCAGACGACAGTGAGTTTTTGATCAATATTGGGTGTTTTATATGGAAATTAGGACCCACTTCCAATTTCGTCAACAAGGACCGTTTGCTCTAAGTTTTATTCTCGTTTTTCGTGGTATTAGATGGAATGGGGAAGAGGTTCATCGTCCACGTCGTTTTTCCATTTCAATGAACAATGTTGCCTTATCATTATACTCGCTTCCTTTCCCATTTTACCAAGCATCAAGTTAATCCAAAACTGAATAGATACCTCATTGTCCTCTTTGTCAGCATTGGTACATTGGGCGTCGATGGCGGTGGCCCATCTGCGGCCTCGAAAAGTATGCGGTGCGACCGCACATGAGCAGAAATCTCCTCCAGGACAACAAGCTATGGGATGTTCTTGATATTTTGTTACTTCCCTTGTTAGTTAACATCAAATGTAACGAACAACTACCGAGGAAATCCAGGTTCGCCACGACGGCGACGACCATTCCATCGTTAGCGGCGTGGTTGCGCCACATGCTTTTCGAGGCCGTGGATGGGCCACCGTCATCGACGCCCACTGTATTTTGCCGTTTAGTATTGAAATTTAGTTCATTTTTCCTCTTTTCTCCCGTATACTTTCCCGTTTACTTTCTAGGGAATGAAAGATCAGGTCTAACACTGCTGATGCTGTTATCGAAATTTTAGACAATGACAAGGAATATCGCCTCGGGAAAAAGCTGACAATGATGTGTATCGGGGAAGAGGGTGATGTCGCTCAATTTGGTGACTGGACGAAACGAAACATCAGGCTTTATGCGATAAGAAATGGTAAGAGAGTATTTTTCTTCCATTTGTGAGTGGTATAAATTTCCTCTCTTAGGTTACGAACTCTGTCCGAAGAGTGCTCATCACTGGATCCGGCGAGGTATTGCCGAGGCTCTGAGAACAGAAGATTACTACGCCGTCGATGTTTTACTTGGAGGGTAAGAGATTGTCATTTCTATTCGATTATCTTTAAACCATGAGTAATTTTAATCTAACCATGGCTCTGAATGCATGTATCATGTATTTTGTATTATATCATGTATTTCGTTGCAACGTTTAAACGTTGTATAGCTTTCAAGCGAGACCATTTGAACTGCGTGTCTTTACTGCATGACGGTAGCAGAGAATATATAGTTGCTGTAGCGAATACATATGTTCTTTCTAGTCTAACATATTTACACAATATTAACAGTTCAGATACGATGACAAAGAGAACAAGGCTTTCCTTGGCTCTGTTGACTACCTTGGGAATGGACTAGATAACCAGGTAGCCCTATACATACTGCAGGGACACTTTTCCCACTTTTGTTCGACCTGGCCTTAGGCTGAATAACTACGTGGTTCATTTCAGCCTTACTTATTCCGTGGTTTCTGTGGACGTTTCTGCTATGCAATCATGGATAGGGAGTACAAGAAGAGTAGGTTTCAAGTGATGTAATATACAGCCTGTTTCAAAGTAATTCTCGGATGGTGGGCCTAAGACGCGATCCAAACGAAGGGTGCGGTAGGAGCTTTCTCCATGTTAAAATGTCGTAAAGAATTCTCCTACCACATCTTTTGTTTGATATAGAAGGATTCGCCTCGGCGCTTTTAGGGCGCAACATCTGACAATCAGTTTGACACAGACTGTAATTAGTGTGAAACCATCCCAGTTCGCTTTCACCGGCACTTCAACCATTATGACCTTTTTTCAGACATGTCTGAGGCCGAAGGGCTATCACTCCTCAATAAATGTATTGCCGAGGCGAAGAAACGATTTGTCGCCAATATCCCCGGTTACAAGGTCAGCCTTATTTTCATAAGTTCGAATGTTCCATGATCAAGTGGTTGGTCCGATTGCAAGACCGTTCTACTACCTCAAATTTCAACAAAGGATGGACAGATTGTTTGCTTAGTTTAGGATTGTATATAATCATATGTAGGAATAAGAGATCATTTTTCGAAATAGTAACTAACTATACATAGGAGCTGATGAGTAGATGAAGTCCTCATACAATACCACACGAGGTAGCTGACGCGATGCAGTTATGCTATGAGCGTTCTTGATTACTGTTGTTAACATCAAGTATAGTCGTTCCAAAAAATACTTGCCTCTGGCATCCACCGCCCGTCTTATGAGCCGCGCTGCCTCCTATGCATTATCATACGTGCTGCGACGTGGCTTAGTCGACGCGCAGTGTAGCGCGAAGCAAGAATTTTTTGGAAAGACTATGGATACTATTTGTTACAAACTTTGGACAAAGCAGCTCAAATTCCACATTTCCAGGTTGTTATCATCGACAAGAAGGGCTACAGACAATTATCTGATATTAGCGTTTGATTCTAACTACTGGAACCTCTACTGATGCTGAAGTCTTGAACGTTCAGCACTTTGTAATGGATTTGTTACGTGTCCTTCTTTCTCACGATTAATAATGTTATTTTCCATTCAATGTGGTTATGAATTGCTTCAGATAAATTATTTCATTTGAAAAAGCACATTCACAGTGTACTGCAAGATATACAACATGTCAATAGAATTCTTCGAAAGACCCGAAAAGGTCCTTTGTACCTATGCAATCGGTGAGTTCTTGTTAAGCAGACATAATTCCTAGTTTCTTCCTACGCCATTTCCGTCAACAACTCTTTCCTTTTGGTTTCAATGAGGTCAGCTCCTTTTGTTTCCATGGCGTGCTTGAGATCAAGTAGTAACTGACGAGTATGCCGCTCTTCATCTGGTTTCGTTGAAGACTGGCTTGACTTCTTTTCAAATCGAACGTAGATCTGAATTAAGCTAATGATTGTGAAAAAAAATCATAACAACGGAGAGACATACGTCGTTTAACGCCTTTTTGTATTCGTTGAAAATCTTCCCCTTAGCGTCATGTGCCAGCTGCTCTCGTCGCTCTCTGGTCATTCTCGGTACGGGTAGGTACAGTACTACTCCTTCGTGTTGCGGTGTAACGTTCAGGTACGACTTCTGAACACAGAAATGCTTCGTTCAACCAGCATGCTGAGGGTGGTCACAAAGTGGTATACCAGAGTTTTTTTTTTCGACAATTTGTGACTTTACGAATAGAGAGACAACATTACGTCGAACCTGAACTAGATTTCACAAACAAGAAATAGGAACTACCTGAATGGCTAACTTCGCCCATTTGATCGCAGATGGATTGTCTGCAAAGTTGATCATCACCATTGTAGGACTCTTTAACGAAACACGACCAAGATGACACATTTTTTGTTCCTTAAAAGGAAAGGTTCGATTTGAAAACAGAGTTGTGATCTTCACTGTCAGCAGTGGAAGAAGAATGCAAAATTGACTAGTTTTACAAAAGCAGCGTGTTCTACACAGTCCTCATTCTTGCTCAATGAAAGGAACATATTCGAATGCTCCAGCTACAGTCCTTTTCGAAAAAAAAATAGACGGATGGCGATGCGGTTTCTTAGCGTCGCGGCTGCAAAATCGCGGCGAGACCTACTCGATCCTCTCACTTAGAGCATGCTCTCTCCGCATCCCTCGTTCAGGTTCCGCTGCGATGGTGCAGTCGGGCAATCCGTCTATCTTTTTGAGAAGGACTGTACGTATACGTATACTTGGGGAGCAAGAGGAAGTGAGAGGTTGGGGGAGCCTACAAAAGCATCGAGAGCTAACAATAGGTGTAGAAGACGTAGAACACCAGGCTTCGTGCCCATCTCTTCAACACCACGATTCTCCCTGCTTCGGAGTACGCCTCAAAAAGTTGGGCGTTACGTGAGCAGGATGACTATGCGGTCAGCGTTGGCGAACGCTCCATTGGGGGTGATGCTACGAGTAACCGACGTCATGCAAGTGAGGACTGGATTATGGAGTTCCACCTCACGCCAACAGTCAAGGATCAGAGACGCTGTAGCTTACATCAAGTTAGGTAAAGTCAAGTGATCTGGACACCTGATGCATCTGATTGACAACCGCTGGACAAGAGCTGTGACTGGACTCCAAGGAATGCCAAGCTCACGACTGGAAGACCACCAGCCAGACTAAACGACTTCTTCACGAAGCCGTTCAAAGAACCATATGATCCTCTTTTTAGTAGACTACTGTGCAAAGAATTATAAATCAGTGATTAAGAACTGATAACCACTCACATCTCCCTTTTCCAGTTTCACCATCAGATCTTCATAAACTCGGAGATCAACCTGAACAAGGGGAACGAGGAACAATTTTTGGAAAAGTTTCTAACAATGAATATGAAATGAATAAACCTATACCTGTAAGGAGAAGTGCTTCGCTAGTTCTTCACCCA
This sequence comes from Ancylostoma ceylanicum, assembly GCA_000688135.1. Taxonomy (NCBI): domain Eukaryota; kingdom Metazoa; phylum Nematoda; class Chromadorea; order Rhabditida; family Ancylostomatidae; genus Ancylostoma; species Ancylostoma ceylanicum. Next base: position 33,845 of record JARK01000145.1, on the reverse strand, counting down.
GAATAACTTCAACATCCTTCATTTCTTTCAAAGCCCCTTGAACAAAGGTGTTTTCAGCGGCTGCAACAGCTGAGTGGAGCACTGATGATGACTGCTACAATTCATGGATTTGAGAAAAAAGAACTATAATATTATAGTACTATATAGTAAGCCATGCAATACTAACCAACCAATCACTATCACGATGCTATTGTCATCTCAAACGTATTTTATTGACAATTGACATCAAACGTTACGTCCGTGTCACTGATTAATCTGTTAGTAGTTCCGAAATATTGTGGGAGATTCGTATTGCATTTGGTGGGTAATATTTTTCGAGATTTTCGAGAACTCCATAATGAGTCCTCTTAAGTACAAACTTCACAAACGTAAAGATTAAGGGTGAGACATGATTTGTACGACACATCGGACAACACTATGTATATAAGGACTCAAAAGAAATCACAATAAGCTAATATAAAAAGACCAAATACCTTCTTAATCTTCTCGGTTCTCCTCACTTTATAGTTAATCGTGGAGGTGTGTACTCGTACAGCGGCTGGTAAACAACGGGAAACATGGGCTCGTAGTAAAGAACTTGCTAGTCGCGAAGAACCAAGGAATAAAGAGCAATTCATTCGTTGAAATTTCCTGAAAACTTTACTTCAAACGTTAGCGTACAATGTGAAAAAACAAATTAGACAAAGATCAAACAATTCCATAAAAACGAGTAAAATTTAATGCTGTCCCCTCGAAGTTTAAACTAGACGTACGGTTACTGTTGTTGACCGCAACTGAAGACATTGCGCACGAGACAGAATCCGCTGCTCAGCGCAGCTGACCACAGCTGACAACAGCTGGTTGAGGGTCTCAGACGTCCACTATATCTTGGTTACGATGTGACATCTGAAAACGTGAAGATACCACGGCGGTCCCAGTTATTCGTAAGGGTGTGCTAACTGTCATACAGACGGATCAGAAAAGAGTGACGATTGCAGTATCGCTACTTATTGTTAAGTGAAAAGTGCAGAGCGGCTTTCGACAACCCCCATCTTGCTCGTCGCACTGATTATTTACTGCCTGACACGTTAAAACGCCCGGAAATAGCTGCGGGTACGCGGACGCATGCATTCGATAAGTCCAGCACTTCCTGGTGCAGTTCCTGACACTGATCTCGAATTCATTCCCTTCCCCTGCCTGCTGCAATGGTCACTGTGAAGGCTTATACATACATATGTAGTGTGTTAGCTTGGGGAGTATTTTCGAAATTGGACTTTAAAAGGTCGTTGGCCAGTTCTCGTGTGGCCCTAATCGAAGCATAGCACCGATTCAAGGCGGAAGTCAGGTAACAGGTCATTTCCATGAGATAGCCCCAATAGCTCTCAAAATCATTTAGGGACCAGTTCTCGTTTCTCCCGGAGAGCTGAATTCCTTTTGAAAAAAAGATTCGAAGAATAGCAGGATTTGCGCATAGAATTTGTGCGATATTCATGAGGAATTAATTTCAAATGCCATGAGGACCAGTTCTGGTTCTGATCGCGACAACACATAGGGCTATTGGAAAACGAGATCAATGGATAATATCAACTTTTTCATGAAAATTGAACAGATCTTTTGTTATCGTGGAGCTGAAAGCCACCCGGGAGCAGTTCTCGCCCTGCCAGAACTGCATTTTTAGTGTCTTTAGGGCACTGCGTTTTAGAGGCTGTCCAGTTTTCTTCTTCCGGAACAGGTTTTAACCAGTGTGGAAATTCTACGGCTTTGCTAGTTAGAGTAAAAATCCAGATTCTTTTCTATAGAGATCAGCTTGGGAACCCTTCAAGTCCGCTAGTAATTTCGAGTTGAAACTGATTAAAGTATAGAGATACTCTGGTTTGTAGAATTTTCGTGCAGAATTCCAAAAAAAGTGTCTATTTCAACTTGGGAGGTTTATTTGTTCATTTATTTATTTTCTATGCACTTCAAGTTGCGCGAAAAAACAGAATAATAGCATAGCCACGAAAACCTAACCATACGAAATCAAATCATCACCTGAGGACCTTACATAGTAATAGACATTCCAGAACACTGTGATTAAGGTTCATTCTCTCGACTCATACTCGAAATTACTCGATTTTTGCTCGAACGGTTCCACCTAAGTATACTACTGGGATTGACATATCTAGTAAACAAGCAAGGGAATACGTTAATATTTGGGAAGCAAGACTAGAGTCTACCTGCAAGAAGACGGAAGCGAGAAGGTCTGATGGTTGGAAACTATGTGAGTTTCCCACTGTACCTTCCAGAGGAATATTCACCAGTTCCGCAGAGCATACAAAAGGTCAGTCACGGTTCTCGTCGCTGCAATAACAATTTGTTAATTTCTCACGTCAAACTTGTTCGTCTCGCAAATCGCGAAGGAGCGTCGAAGAAAGAACACCTTCTGTCATGGTCTGCCACTGGCTGCTGCGCCATACATAGACATCACTTTCTCCTGGAGGAAGTGCTCACTGACAACTTTATGTCTTTTCACACCCAGTCGTATACGTAGTTCCTTACCTAGAGAACACCACGTCTCAGTTGCTCAGCGTTCATTACCAGTCGAAGAAACGTTTGTTTGCATTTCGACCGTCGCGTTCTCGTATTTGTGTCGGTGTTATTATGTAGAGTGGGGTATGTCCTTGCGAACAACAATTTAGAGAATGATTCACTGTTCCTCTGCCTTCTCGTTGATGATTTCCATCCCATATTGAGCGATCGCGTTTTTGCCCACGTCATGCCAGGAAATGTTTGTCTGCGATCATGTGCATGTGATATGGGGAAATTTATCTTTGGTTTGTTCTCTTCATTGCCTGTCGTTCGGTTCTGATCACACTCATGTTTTCGCTGTGACTGCTCTATATTCTCCAAACACATGATATTTCCGAATAGCTGCTTCAGAAATTGAGTTCAAAAAATTTGATTTCACGGGAGAATGACCCTTGGTCGAGGTGTCCCTTTGCAATGTAATCTGTATTGCACTTTGCAACACTGAACTCGATTTATGGAATTTATTACATACAATCATAATACATGCCGCGTTGACAGGTCTTTAGCAGAAATCCTCCGCAAAAGTATGAGGGTGTCGAACGCGCGACTGACGTAATCATTGAATATAATACGTCCGAAAGCGTCACTTACATTTCCTCCCATAGTACGCAGTTGCAGAAAAGACGTGCGTAAGACTGAAATCCATCGCAGAACTCCGCAATAATTTACTTGAGAGAGAAGTAATAATTTTCCCAACATTGAACTCCATATTGCTCGAAAGAGATCAGTACAAATTCGAACAAATGCGCCCGAACATGATTGACTAAGGATTGAAAATCCGAATTTTTAGTGGCATTTTCTGCAGCGTAAAAAATAATAAAGAAAATATGATTGTTGAGATATAATAAATTAGCATGACATGCACAGTCTGCCTTCTCATAGAAAATCGGAATTGATTTCGTTTAAGGAACGTATGGAAGAGCGATGCCCTGAAGGATTATGGCATTGCGCGCGCCTTTTTTGCAAAGATTACGAATGGTGGACAGGATGCACCGTTAGAATCCGAACAAATAACGTTTTATGCAAAATGTCGACTTTACATGCCATTATAAAAGGACGCCCAAAGATGGGGCTACATATATCACATATCGAAAACTTAGGTCGCTGGAGTAGAAGAGTACTCGTCGAACCTCTACTATATGTCCTTTGCAAAGTTATATGGGTGTGCGTCAACATGAGGCGAAATAAAGAAGAGCATCTTTCTGTCAGCGGGCAATTCAAAGCAAGGGCCATTCACAGAAACATGGCTTACCTCTTTTTGCCTCTCTCTGACTCATACCCAAATCGTACGGGTCGATCCCTGGTATCCAAAGAATCTATTAATCTTGGCGCTTGTTCTTCTGAATCGGAGGCCCCTAATAATTGTGTCTTCTCCGTAGCATTCTGCGCTTGTCTCGACGAATCCAGCTGTTTTAAAGGCAGCACCCACGATAATTTTAATGTCAAAAATTTTGAATGTTTTGTGGTCTGAACGATAGTCCCAGTAGTTCTACGCAAGTTGCACCACCAAAGGTATCCACATTCTCGAGATATAACAAGTTGAACATGGGATCCGGGGATCCCCAGCCAAGTTGTGGCGGAATGCGAATCAGCTGTTTTCTGCCCCACTCTGTCAGTTTTCCAGTGGCAACGCTTGTTTCTAATGCTCATTTCGAAAAGTTCCCCACAGTGATAATCTGATTCCTTCTATTTAGGTCCTCTCAATTGTTATTCGACCATATCATCCCTTGTTTTACACAGAATTGTCAAATTTTCACGCATGATATGAATTTCAGTTTTTTTTGGCTCTTCACACTTAACCATAAGTTTTCTTTCTTTTCATGAGACATGTTACTGTAGTGAACATTCGAATTCTTTATTGTTTCTGATTTTTCTTCTCCAGAGAAGCTGCAGAATTAGTCAAATATCCACTTGCGCTATGAAATCTGTCGACAACAAAGGCAGCGTTATCGACTTTCTTGATCTACTTCATCCGCGTAACTCGACCACCTTGCTATAAAGAAGTGAATTGGTAGTATTCGAAAACCATTTCGCCATGAGTTCTGAGACAAATGAACACTTTGTATATGTTCCTCATAGCCAAAAACCCAAGATCGCGTCGAAATCTGGGTAACGTATTTTTTCGTGGGTGCTGCCTTTAAGGCCGAAATAACACTTTAGCGAAAGTTAGCGCCTATCCTTGAATCCAAGCATACGTATGTAGCTGCAACTTCAAATCCGTTTTGATCCGTATTTCAGTGACGCATCCTACATGATCAACGAGAAAAGACCAAACATAGAAATCCAGTGGGTGTACACAGGAAGGGGTTCTTTCCCATAGAATTTCATCGTCTTATACATATCTTATCAATGTTTCCGGCCATGTGTGAACATCGTCATTCTACTTATGTTTTTGAACGTGTTCATTGTTTGTACAGAGACGCGTTGAATAAAGCAGGGAAAACTCCCATTTAAAATTTTCCTTCCAAGCCAGATCGAGGTGTGATACAATATTTTCGCTTTGAGAAACTTGCTGCTCACTTGTTGCTTGCGTTGTTCATTATCCCAGAGGTATCCTATACTCTCATGTTCGCTAATTTGTTACAGTTTTACCGCATTGAACCTTTGTCGATTCTTCTGTACCTCTTGAGATTGTGCATATTGATATCTTCATCGTCTTTCCAGAGCCTGGCAGCAGATTTATGTGCTATTCTGCCATGCATTGCGAACCCATAGCAAGACGTTCTGCGACAAATTGTTCCAATCCTTCCTTTTTTCTTGTTATTAGCTCTCCATTCGCTATTAATTCTGCATTACTAGTTAACGCGCGCAGCGCAGTGTTAGGAAGTGCACTATTTGCTCGCACAGTCAATGGTTCAATACCGCCTCAGGCCAGCCAAGCCCTCCATTTCCCTAGGAGCGTTGAATTGGTGCCATAGGAGTCCGGGGGAGGGGGGGGGGAGGGGGAAGCGCTGAGTTGCTGCCTGCCCTCGCAGGTCACTTCATAAGGAGCACATACATTCAATGCTCCCACGACTCTCAGATAAAGTCGATTTCTCGCCTCCCACAAATGGGATTGATCAACCTCCTATTCTCCCTGCCGTCTCCCCATAAAATATGATAGTTCTGCCTATACTTTACTCTGGAGACATTGCGCTGTTCATGTCCTGTTCAGGAATCGCAGAACGATGGCTTTCATAAGAGTCTCCATATCATTGGCAGCGTTTGTTTGTTGCTGTTTGGCGCTGGAATGCTTTACGGGATTCAAGTACATCAAAGGACGGAGCGTAGGTGAGAAAATTTGTGGGAGATTTCTTGGCAGCAAATTCTAAATCGACTATTCAGACATTTTTGTTTTGAACTATGCAAACCACTGGATCGGGATGATTTCACGGTCATTCTTCACAGCCTCTTTCCACATCTTGTAGGGGAAATGCACGAAATTGAGCAGCTGATCCTAGACGAGACCAGTGTGGTTAGAGAATCTTTCCAACATAATGTGACAGGTCATGTTTTAGTTTCGCTGAATGGTCTACAGAAGCTCAGAATTCCAGGTCGATGACCTCCAACCATGCTGACAATGAAAGGATACTTCGCCAGTGTGGCATACCTACCTTAGCGCGTGGTAGACTAGCTCGTGCAGCTTGCGACACTGTGAAATCCGTTTTCGCCTTTCCCGAATCTTGTTCGCGTCAGGAGTTACTCCGGTTTTCCTTTTCGTGTCTGAGTTATTAACAAATCCCGAACCTCCTCGATGCGCTGATTCCGGCAATGTACTTGAAATCTCCCAAAGTGGCGTCTAACCCGTTTTTCGTGACAAGGTTTGTACCAGTTTGCTGGAGCAAATTCACGTGAGAAAGACGTGTATCATCGTTGATCTTTCCGACCCGACAGGCCAAGGCGTGTTCACCCGCTGTTGTTGCTGTGGCGGGTAGCCAGCACAGCTTGGAGCAAATCCCTCCCCTGCTCCCGGAGGCGGGTACTTGTTGACCTTACCAAAAGCGGAGTTTTCTTCACTTCTGTGACTTTTGTTCTACCTTTTTGGAATCAGCGTTACGAAGAGAGCAAGAATCCACTGATATAACCAACATGACAAACGAGGTGGACCTCTGCCTTTAAAGGCAGCACCCACGGAAATTTTCGACTTTATGATCTTCGCATATATCGAAGGTACCGAGGGTGCTGAACACTTTCTTGAATACGATACTTTCATTACCATTGAAAATACTACTTTTATGCGCTCGAAATCAGGGTTCGCCCAACAGGGGTGGTCGAGTTGCTCGAGCCGTGGGATGAGGACCGATAGCGAAAGATCGATAAGGCTGTCTTTGTCACCACGCGGATTTTGCAAAAATCAGTTATTATTTGTGAATTGCGGCCCCTCCGCATCGTTGCAAAAGAAATAACCATTGGGAAATCACACCGATTAACAAAGGAGTCTCTCAAGAACCAAAACATCGTGAAGTTCTCTAACCGAAAAGGGATGAGAGAAGACTGGCATTTCGTTGAAAACTAGCATTAATAGCAGTCAAAAACTAGCATTAATAGCAGTCAAACAACCGTGAAATGCTAAAGCAGAAGGATTGCAGTTACTATGAGAATAAAAAAAAAACGAGAAATGAGGGAAATTGGATTAGTTCCCGGAGCAAAGCGAGAGAATTCACTAGTGAAGGGCGATGATTCGGCAAATAGATCAGCTGGAAATCGATCCTTCCCGCGCCCCAAGAAGATTTCGGTGCCCTGATGCAACCGAATGCAACCGGGAAAACACGTACAATCAGCTGAGAAATAAGTCCGTCTAGACCTAGGCGATTGTGTTGTAAATAGGTAAAGGGACACTCACATTGCTGCTTGTACGGCGAAAGTTCAGGGTTTTTCAAAACTGTCAAAATTTTCGGGACGAAATTTTTCGTGGGTGCTGCCTTTAAGGACACATGACAGGCAGTACACGTACAGGGCGCCCAGTTAGAACACAGCCGTGGGCGTGGGGTAGTGAAGATACGCCGCAAAATCCTCCCAATTTTGTCGTAGTGAGCAAATTTCAGGTACTGATCATGATTATTGAAATAATTTTGCACAAGGCTGTATATACATATAAATGCAATGCCGCAACCTCAATGCATCCTTCCCTTATCGCCGTGGTTGAAAGTCTTCTAAGTCGGATTTGTGAGCTTCCGTGGATCATTTAGTGGATTACGAGTATAAACTTTAACAACATGTTGAACGCCAATATGTTGTTACAAGTTTTACTCGTTGTTCGCTATATAATAATGTAATTTTTAACCATATATGTTGGTCTTGTCTCTGATTGGCAGCTTAATTTTGTGCGCTTCTCTTGATAGACACACCAACGTTTTGGCAGTCATCTGGGAAGATTCCTAATTGCATGCACATAGCGTTGGGGCGCTTTGCTGAAAATGTTTTGAAAGATTAGGTTGGTGGAGAGAGATAGCGTACTTTTTTTTCAAAATAATATAAATTTGTTCGAGCGACGTAAGGCATCTACATAGACATGGTAACTCTTTAGTAGATAAAGCAAGCTCTCCTGTGGTATATGTCCGCAACATTTAGTAGTAACAAAATTGTTGAAAATTCTCAGAAATCGCGTCTTCTTAGTCCTAATTTTTGAAGATTACAACTGCAGCCCCAAGAATTTCTTTTGTACTTCTCTGGAACGTCGTTACACATGCGACATTTGAGCTCAGGTACAACGGTTTCGCTTTTGCTAGAACGCAGATTAGCACTTTTTGAAGCACTTCCATTATACTATAATTTCTAGTAGTCTCGCCAGATAGTGCTCTCTGAGCCGTTTGTAGGAAAGAACACCCTTGGCAATACCCACCGCTGTTGTTTACTCCAAAAAAATCGCAAAGGGTCTGCTAGACAAACGGTAGAGATGATCAGAGACCTATTTTTGCACGATACCGGTTGCCCGAAATCCGCTTAGCTAAAGAGAACTAATAACTAAAATAAGCTAATTGTAAGTCAAATCTCGAGAAACTAACCATCACAATCTAGAGGAAATTTGCCGCGTGTCCACCATATTCCACAATAAAGAAGACCTTATTTTTAAAATGAGATTAACACGACCGTAGGTTCTCATTAAGTGGCATACTTTTCACTTATGTGATAGTTTTTTTTCAATAAATCGGAATTCTATCTGCGCGATCATTCCGGCTTATTTCTGGAAGTCAACAACACTGCCATTATCTTGCGACACTAAGGCTTCCCGCCCTTTTCTGGCTGCGCACCTTGAGTGTATTCATAAGTAAATAAATAAATAATAAATAAAATATTATCCCGTAAAATGTATCGCCACGCAAACCTCGCCTTTTGCATCGCCAAACCTCCGTAAACTGTCTTGCCAGCAGATTCTCTTGCCTTTTGTATTGCCAAACAGGCTCTTCACTCATTCTCCTGTAAAATGTATTGCCAAGCAAAACTTTATCCCGTAAATTGTCTTGCCAAACACATTCTCTTGTATTACCATTTAGCATCAGAGTAAGAGGCGGTCAGTCTTTACGTGCACCCGGTAGATCAGTTAGGGGAAGAACAGGCCTAACTAATTGTAGGAAGCGCACAGAAAAATTGGGCAATGGATTTCAGGTCAGCGTTGAAAACTGCATATTAAAGCACACATCGTGTCACAAATTGCCACTTCGGCCGAGCTTTCTTTCCTTGCAGGAGGGAGGCTACGGAAACAAAGATTAACAAAATATCAATCGCTAGACTAGTAACCGTGTATGTCGATTTCGCAAAAGCGTTCGATAGAGTGTCACATGGCACATTCCTTAGGAAGTTAACTCTTGTGGGCATTCGAATTGTCAAGTGAATAGGGGCTTTTTTTAAATAATAGATCTTTCCAAGTATTTGTGCAGGAATCCCTTTGTAGCCCCAGGATTTGTCCTAGTGGAGTCCCCCAGGGCGGCGTGCTGTCTCCTGAACTTAAAATATGTGCTCCCTTTTCAGCTGTAGCTACGTTTTCAATCTGCGAACTGCTATTCACACTCTTTATAATTGGTCTCAGGAATGGGAACTTCCCATATCAGTAGGAAAAACCAAAGTTCTTCATCTTGGCAAGAATAATCCGTTGGCTCATTATACCTTAAATAACCAGGATCTCATTGTAGTGAATGAGCTTAAAGATCTAGGATTCATTTACGATAACAAATTAGGCTTCGACCAACACTGCAGTGGAATTAAAAACAAAGCTATGTTCCAAATGCCCAATCTATCTGAAGGACTTCATTCCAAAAATCCAGCTGTCATTCTTAACGCTTATAAGACTTACATCAGACCTATTCTTGAATATGGCACCACAATATTCAGTCCGTCAAAGAAAATGATCATTAATGTGCTGGAAATTGTCCAAAACAGCTTTACAAGGAAACTTACGTTACGAAAATGAAGCTTGGATTACAACAGCTTCCCTACAGCCGATAGACGGAATACCATCTCTGGTCCTTCTTCACATGCTTCTAAAAGGGTAAGGAACGATATGCTAATGATCTTAAAAATTCTAAATGGTGTTGTTGAAGTCCAAAATTTCTTCACTCTTTATCAATCGTCCACAAGAGGATCATGCTGGTGCGAGGCGCTGATCTCCTCGCCCTGGAGGGCGATGATCGCCATGTTTTGATGACGAGATAGTGTGCGTAGTGAAGAGACGCCGAATGAAGTGCTCGGAGCATTTCACTCGCAGGGTGGCGATGATGTGAAGTAACGTGAATTAAGGGGCGCAAATTGTACGGAATGCACCTTCTCTGACTTTTCGCTCGTTCAATCCTTGTATGGTGGAGGGGTTATGTAATATTCACCAGGGTTGGCGCAATCCCCGCGCCTCTCGGAACGGCAGGGTTAGGGTAAGTAGGGTATCTCACGGAATCCATTCAATTTTTGTCTACGGGGGTTATTTGGCATGCTGATCACGAAGATCATATTGATTTTGCACGGTAACCTCGTTTTGGTAGGGTAACGACGGAGCTGGGGGGGGGGCACCTAACAAAAGTCGATAGCTTGGCTTGTCCTACATGTTCTGACTTGTTAGCTGACATGTTCAGAACGCTCTGACCTCTTGGCTGTCCTAACGCACAATACTCACCTGAAATGCAAACAAGTCAGAACGTGTTGGACAGGTCATATTATTGGTTGAGATTGTTCAACATATAAGGAAATCCCTGGGCAATCATTGATTGGCTACCCTACTTGCCCTAGCCCCGCCGTTACCCTACCCAGATAGGGTTGCTGTGCAAAATCAATGTGATTTTCGTGATCAGCATGCCAAATAACCCCCGTAGACAAAAATTGAGGGGATTCTATGAGATACCCTACTTACCCTTACCCTACCGTTACCCTAACAAGACGGGGTTATCGTGCAAAATCAATGCGATGTTCGTGATCAACGTAGGAAATAACCCCTCTAGCCGAACTTTCAAAGAAATTTTGGATTTTGGGGCAGAACCCAGGCTGGCGAGAAATACAGATCATAGGCACAAATACTCAGCTATCGTCGTTTTTTAAACGGACTACTACTAAAACAAAACTACTTTAAACAAAAATCCGAAAAATGTGGTGAATATTGTGTAACCTACAATAAGAGCACAGATGCGTCATTGACAAGTAAAACACGTCCAAACTTGGCAAAAGCTGCGGGTTTCTAACTGTTTCACAGGTTAAACCGACACGGAATGATGTGTGAGCTCGTGTTACGCATGTTTTGAACTGTGCGATACACACAGCCGGAAATCGCACACGACCGATTCATCATAGCGCTGATCGCCATGATCGTCTCCCACGCGATGTGCGATCATCGCCATCAATATGATGTGCGATGATCGCCATCGATACTTTACTACGGGCCTAGATTTACCCTTGTCAAAGACTAAGGCTAGATCAACGTTTTTCGTGCATAGAGCCGGGTCACAATTTCGAAAGCTGAGCAAATCCTTATTATCTGCTTGCTTTTATTCATTCTCCAAACGAGTTGACAGATTTGTGAAGTCCTAATTGTAATTCACTTTCACGTATTACTATCTCATTTCCCTTTTGATGATTTTTTTGGAAAATTACGGTTGCTTTTATACGGTCATTCTCATTGGATACATGTCACATGTTTTTTTACATTCTTTAATTCATGTTCATCACATGTGTTCTGCGCATGTAATAAATGATGATGATGAACCGATTCTCGACCAGCTCTGCATAAGGATTCCGACTGTGGAGGAGAAATGCTCCAAATCGGCCGAATAAATCGTTTTATTAGGGCTCAAACGATTGGGGTTTGTGTAAGTGGTCCTAACTTAATAAAGGTAGGGGTGGAATTAAGTTTATATGTCAAAAATCACGCAGTCACTACAAGTCACTTGTGACGAGCCAACGATTAGTTTATGAAGCCGGAAGTTTCGAAATTATTGGTGGGAAAAACCTTCAAAATACAAGATCTCCGAAATTATAGTTCTCGGCATCCAACGCAGAATTCAATTTCCGTCCAAGTTTCAGGTTGTACAGGACATACATAGATAGGTCGCACTTATCTGTCTCAACTGCAGGAACTTCCAAAAAGAAATGCGAACACGAAACCGACTACTGCTACAACGCGACTGCCGACCTTTCGCAGCTGAACGAGATCAGCATGGCTGGATGCTCAACGACTAGGTGTTTTGTGAGTTTTTCAGCCCATAGGGTCCTAGTTATTACCCCCTCATTCTCTAAATATGTTCCCGCCTTCAGCTTAGTCAAAACGCCTGCATCCAACAGACATTCTTAGGACGTAGGATCAAATTCTGCTGCTGCAACACGGGTGATCTGTGTAACTCGAAACTCACGGTCGGTTCTTGTTTGTTTTGCCCTCTTCTGATCGTAATTGTTGAGGGTTACTCTGCGTATCAATTTTGTTCAGAACCTCACACTTTTCGAGAAGGTGAAGGAACGAGCGAAGGATTTCTTGAAAATTATAGGGTTGTGATGTTCATATGATGAGCATATGTATGTAAAAATTAAAGGATTGTGAAACATGGAATTTTTCTTTAATTGCACCTGTGGAATAAACTCAAGTGTTGTTTTAGAAAGGGATAGGAAGACATAGAAATTTAGGAGGCGAGGCGACCAGAGTAACAGTAAAAAGTATGTACTGATATCTGTGTATGTAGGTTAGTTCCGAAAATTTTGGGAATAAAGCGAGTATCGCCAGAATGATCGTCCATCACCCTTCTTGCCATGGTTAGAGCAGACGCAAAAATTGCACTATATTAATTGTTTTCTCTCAACTTCATGCCTATTTTCTGCTGAAATCTCATTCTTCTGCTCTTCCTGATTAAGTGCATGCTGATATGGGATTCTCGAAATGATGGGATCACCCTGAAGTGATCATTCTTCTCTACAGTGAAGGTCGAGATTTAAAAAAAACTTGTCGTGGTACTACACTCATTTCGGAAAATATTGGAAGGTACTCGTAGAATCAAGAAGTTGAGGCCTCCTCGTGGCCGCACAGAAATTTGGATTCTCTATTGGAACTTTGTAGATAGCCCGAGGAATCCGATGAACCAAGTCAGTGGTTCATCCTCCCAGACTTCTCTGGTACCAATTTACCGACCCCGGAGGGATGGATGGCTTGGTTGGCCACGAACCATCGAACCGTCGACCGTGTGCGTGCGCAGCGAGCCTCTTACCACTGCGCCACACGCGCCCTAATAAATTCCATACTGCTCGAAAAACATTACTACAGACTCCACTGAACGTGCCTGAACGTTATGGACTATGCATTAAAAATATAAACTTAGTGAGATTTTCTGCAACACAAAAGGAAGTAAAGAAAATATGATTGCTTCATTAATAATAAATCAATAAAATAAATGCACAGTCTGGTTTTTTATAAAAAATGGGAATGGATTCGTATTAATGGAAGTTATGGACGAGCGATGCTGTGCGAAGAATTATCGCATCGCGCGCGCCTTTATCTGGAAAAAAAAATTACGAGCGGTATTGTACAGGATGCGTCGTTAGAATCCCGAAAAATTACATTTTATGCGAAATGTTGATTATGTATACCATTATAAAAGATACCAAAAAGGCTACTGCTTCTCGTTCGAACCATCCAAAAATTTTCATTCTCTATAGTCGCTCTGCACCTCTATCAACCGGCAGCACATAGTGTAATGACATAAGTGCATCTGGATTTGTTGGTTTGTCCTCTACAGGTTGTAGTCCGAAGGTGTTGGCTGGGACACCAGAAGTCCTCCAACCAAAGTATGCCAACTTCATCTGGGAACCGATTTCGGAGTAAGGAGCTCGAGTGAGAGAGGAAGCTCCCTCTTGATGGCAGTCTACAGATACACTCACGGCTCAGCCACGGTGCTCAGTACTTGCAACTAAACCACCTTCGTGACAGATACGCAGTTTTGGAAGGAGTGCGGCGATGAGGCATCGCCTTCTCTTGAAAGTACGTTCACATCGCAGGAATATTATTTGTATCTATTCGAATCGTCACGTTAGTGGATCTTGGGTACCCAAAGGCCTAACAATTTTGGCGAGCGTTCTCCTGGCTGTTGCGCCGCTGTTTCGCCGAGGCTACACCACGAAACTACACCAGCACTTCCAAAATACACATTTGCGCTAGCGAACTCTTATATAGGGAACTTTACTCGGGAAAGGCGCCAATGAGCGCCTCCTCTTGCGCCCAAACATGACTTCAATTTCAAACACAATCTGTCCGGGTTCTATTGGTGCACCCTGTGTAGCTAGCGAGAAAAAAAAACCGGATACAAAATTCCCATAAGTGGACGCAAAAGTGGTCCTCTATACAGTGTTCTACATGTCTCATCAATGTATCAGGCAATGTATAAACAAGGACATCAAAGTTGTATCTACTATGTAAGAAAATTGCTCAGCAACAAACGGAGATGAATAATTCCATTTTTGTTTTTATAACGATTCATGGTTTGAACACTGGCGTTTCAAGTAACTCATTAAAAAATCTGTTTAAAAATTTATTTTGGTCATATCTTCTCTAAAAGAGGCCATTAGTATTCTCGCTGCACATATGTGTATCCGTTGCTTTCCTGCTCTTCACTTTTGTTCCTCATTATAGAGACATTCTGCAACACTGTGTAATCTCTGAGCGACTACGGTGTTACCGCTTAAACTTTTTCAATCCCACTGTACCCCTAGTGGTATTCTTGCTATGCCACTTCTTAGAGGATTCTTGCGTTTTCTTAGATGAATCAGACAGGGCAGCAGACTTCCGCTGCCATCTGCAAGCCTGGCTGATCAAGAGAAGAAACTTTACGGACGCCATGTTTCGAATTCTTTCAATTTTTCCCTTTCTCTACGTTTGCTGTCACTTCCGCATTAATAGTCTTCTCACTGCCATGTCTTCACAAAATTCGGCAGTTCTCTATGCTAATTTAACTCGGAAAACCCTTCATGCCTACTCACGTCTTATTCAGGGATCGTGGAACGATGGTTCTCATTAGAGTCTTCATAGTACTATCAGCGTACGCTTGCTGTTGTTTGGCGCTAGAATGCTACACTGGTTTTCAGTTCATCAAAGGATTGAGTGTGGGTATGTCAGCGAAAGTTGTAAATATATGGTTTAGGCTACTAGCGCCTCTTCGGGACGCTAGAAAGTGGAGTCGGTCAACCACTTGAGGCTCGTGCAAAGGCATCAACTCAAGAAGTCCTCAGAAAAATAACAGAGGAGCAAACTAATCATTACCTGAGTTTAAATAGCATCGACTTCTCATGACGTGCGTAATTGGCTTCATTGCAACCAGCCGGAGTATTTCGGAATAATGAGGGAGCAACGAACTGCACTAGAACCGAACATCTGTAGCTAAGCTTATTGAAGCGTCAGTGGCATCAA
Organism: Ancylostoma ceylanicum; assembly: GCA_000688135.1. NCBI lineage: Eukaryota > Metazoa > Nematoda > Chromadorea > Rhabditida > Ancylostomatidae > Ancylostoma > Ancylostoma ceylanicum. The sequence goes on along the minus strand of JARK01000145.1, from coordinate 18,460 downwards.
TCTCATTTGAACAGAGCTGATAGAGGGAGTCAGAGTGGCAGGAATGTTGTTGCCAGCTCATGGAGTCGCTTTTGAAGTCTATCACCGGTGTGTTCTCACGTGTAGCTATGCACGTCTTGAGTTTTCATCGGTTAGAGTCTAGAAAATGAGCGCACAGATGCCTGCCAGCTTTCCGCTTGGGACACTATGACTCCCCAATTATGGTACCATACGATGTGGCGGAGTCGAAAGTGTGATTTTAAGCACACTTTTTCTGCCATCGATGGGAACTAGCAGTGATAGTCAAGAGTATGAAATGTAGTGGAGAAAGTTTACTCTAATCCTAGGAAGCAAGAGCCCACTAGCCCCAGTCGCTTTGTAGTTATGAGGCGCTGATTTTGCAAAAACATGAAAATTTCGAAGCTAATCAAATGAAACAAAAGTGATAGGACATTGTTCTACTATGGCAAACAGACCATTACGACAAAATTTTATAGGAATTCACACAAAAAAGTGGTGTTTGCAGCGTCTTTTTTCGCTTTCAATGAAGTTTAGAGGCTTAATGCCCTGAGGGCATAAGCTTGCACGCGTTCAAAAACCTGCACAATGCCTTCTTATAGATCTCGAGACGCTGATTCCAAAAATGTATACTATGTAAAAATTATGCAGATATCTTCGCATTGAACTGAGTTATAGCAAAAAGACGCAAAAGACGCGTCTTTGCGTCTTTTTCGTCTTTTTTCCAAAGATTACCGACGGTATTGTATAGTGCCCTAAGTAGCAATTCTTTTGTGTAAACTGGGCGGAAAAGGCAAATTAGGATGACAGAAAGAACCGTTGAGGGTCACTACCATACGTACAATAGGGGTGAGACAAGGGTCAAAAAAGTGAAGGTTGTCTGGGCCGAAAAGTGAAGGTTGTTCCGCAACCAAAGCTTCGATGGTGCTGAGGAAAGGCTCACCAAAATGAACGATGACGTAAACTAGAGAGTGAAAGCTGTTTCAAATATGAATTCAACCGAAAGTGTTGTGATATTGCTCAGAAAATGCAGAAAAGATCGTTTGTTTGAAGATGGAATGCCGAGGCTGAGGTTCGCGCCGGCTTCCTGCATTCGTGCCGGGACCAGCGCTCAGCCTCACGTATAAAATGCCCCACCTCGATTTTTGCTAAATATTTTGATAGTTTCACAGAAGTGTATGTTGCGCAGTTGTCAGCGATCTTCTTCATGGAATTCCCTACAAGATGACACCAAGATCGACAAACTTCGTGGAAAATCCAGGGAGAAATCTAATTTTTTAAATTTAGACGGGGGATTTGCGTCCTTTAAAATTTCTCGCCAATCGTGAAAAACTGTGACTTGCGCAGTTGCCTGTCCAATTGCTGATGTCATTATGAATACAGCGGTCATCACTGGAAATGAGTTCGTCTTAGATTGGCTGGAAAACGGGTCATTTTTGAAAACGCTTTTTCAGTGAATATCTCGTTCAATTCAAAAAAAGCAGATGTTGCGAAGTTGTCAGCTGCCTTGCCTGTGAGATTCCGAGTAGAATGGTATATAACACTTGGTACTTCCTTTCATGCTGGACTGAAAAAGCCTGCCTGAGACAAATGCCCCGTGTAACTCAGGGGGGTTAGCGAGAGAGCACGCGATATTGGAGAGCGCCAGACGCGAGGGTGAGACAGACGGGGCATCTGTCTCACCCTAGGTTTACCGTCAGGAGTGAACGAAAATATCTAGTATTATATATCATTCTGCTCAGAATTTCATTCCGGATTCAGCCGACAACTGTGCAACATTCAGTTCTTTCAAATAAGCAAGATATTCCTGTTTTTACGTTTTGAAGCACTTCTCAGCCATTTTCAGTTGCACTTCTGTGATCTTACTACCACCTAATTCTCAATGACATTGGTAACCCATCTGACAACTGCGCAAGGCTTAGTTTTCCAAGTAGCGAGCGATACTGTTGGTTAAACCCTAATTTTGTGGCAAATTCATGCCAATTTTGTGAGAACCATTTCTCGAAAGGCATTAGCCGGCCATGCTTGAGCTTCGGCTTTTCCTAGACTGTATTGTATGGAGAATTTAAGCCACAACTGCGCATTCCATGTAAACCTGCTTTGCCGAATTACAATGCATACTTTTGTTCCCTTGTTTTGGTCCGGGACTGCGTCCCGGACCCATCTTTTCCTCTTCGTCATAGGTGAAGGTTCCCCGTCTGGGCTCCATCGAAAGTGATGGTGAGCTGAGACACGTCTCAAGGTATCGAACGTATGGTCACTACTAAATTGGCCTCACGTAATCGTGGCAGAAGTCATCCAGGGATCAGCTAACGCATAATTCCTAGCAGAGATGAACCTGTTGTAGGGAACTCTAATCATGTTGAAATTCCATCATGAGATCTCATTTTGTGGGACGGTGCGGATGTCACCGAATGACGGGTTTCGACTGATGGGAGTGAAATTTTATTCCTAAAAAGGGTAATCAAGGAGATGGTGGCGAATATAATTATTTCTGCTACGCATGAGTATATACAACTCTCACAAAAATTCGAAATTCTTCGCTACCATTTGAAAGAAGTTATGGAAGAGAAACCAAAAGTTGCAATCTTTTTGCTCGCTACTGTATATCATTACAGCGATTTAACAACAATTTCCCCGTGCAGAAGGAAAACATCTTCGGCCCATGTTGGAACGTATAATACATATGTATTTTATTTGTGGACGGGCGATGTTGTATCGTGCTTGTGAAATATGAACGATGGCTTCGAAGTTATTGCTTACAATCAGATCACCACTCATTTCTTTCATTTGTATTTTCTATGAGGTCAACACGATTTCAGAAATTCTATCTCGATGACATTTTCAGATTCTCAACGTCTTCAGTTAATTTGCCACACTGGATTTTTTGTTAAATCTTCCATCACCAAGTCTATTATGTACTTAATTCCGTTCTCAGGGGTTTTAATTAGTCACCAATTAATTAATCATAGCTGTCTGTCCTAAGTTTTCATTGTATAGTCTTGTTTTCACTCTCCACCTTCTTTTTTTTGGTTTATTGGTATATGTGTTCAGGTTAGTTTTTGTCCTAGTTTTTGTCCAAAAAAAGGCTCTCTAAAAGGATTCTTCGCCTCCTGGGCTTGTTGGGCATGCACTGTAAAGATCGTGCTGAGTGAAAAGAAAAATATATAACGCATTCGCTTTTTTTCTGACTTCGTTAAAATTCTGAATTTGTTAAAACTTGACTGATGATTTTGTAATGAAGGAGGAGACAAGAACAGAAGACCAAGAAAAATAAAGTCGCCAATCTAAGCATTCAATTGTTTAACCCTTTCCCATAAAGGCGGAGTAGTTTTGCATCTGAGCTGTTAGTGGCCCGATGCGTTGGTTCTGGAGCAGCGATATACGATTTCAGTGATAAATGTGGGATGCGTTTTCCAAAATTTTCAGTGAACCGTTATACGAGGATCCAACAGATTGTGGTTTGTGTCAATAGTCTGTGTTCAACGCATGCATGGTGCCATGTCAAAAACTGATCAGTAACTACAGTCCACTTGTAATGAGGCAACGATCATCAACCACAAGTCTCATACCTCTTGGCAGCAAAACCCTTCACAACACAAGGTTCCCGGTTCGGAGAAATTTCTTAAACCTAGTTGATGTCAGCACCTCACCCAGATCCTCTTCCTTTACAAGTGTCGAAAACGTTTTCTGAGGAGTGACTCTGTCTTCAGGAAAGTTCTATCGCCTGTTTCGCTCTTTTTTCTCTATATGCATCGATTGATCATGGTTTGAATGATGACAAATTCGCAAATGACTCATCTATCAAAGTTTTAACTGTTTAAAAAAGGCAGCTTACATAGGGCATGGGCTGTCCCAACCGCATTGTTGTAGGAACTTCTAAAAAGAAATGCGAACACGAAACCGACTACTGCTACAACGCGACTGCTGATCTTACGCTCCTGAACGAGATTAGCATGGCAGGATGCTCGACGACTAAATGTTTCGTAAGTTCTTTCATTTCTATCTTGCATTTACATTCCCCTCATCTTTTCCTGGAGATGATCCCGTTTTCCAGCTGAGTCAAAATGCTTGCATCAAACAGACAGTCCTAGGACGTAGGATCAAATTCTGCTGCTGCAACACAGGCGATCTGTGCAACTCCAAATTTACTGTCGGTTTTGATTGTTCTGCTTCGTTATGACTGCAGTTTTTCACTTTTTTCACATTGATTTCGTTTAGAACCTCTCACCTTTTGAGAAAGTGAAAGAACAAGCGAAGGGTCTTCTCAAAATCATCGGGTGGTGATGCTGATATGACGAGGATTTGTATATGAAAACTATGAAAAATATTCAAAAAATATGAAAAGTTGTGCAATATAGCAATGTTCTTTCAACAGATTGAAGAAATGTGCTCGAGAGTTACTAAGAAATCGCATGAGAAATACAGAGATTCAGAAGGCGTGACGGCCAGAACAACATTAAGAAGTGTGCGATTTGAGCACGTGATGTTATTCATATCATCTTACTTAATATCAATTGACTTAGCGTGTGTGTGTGTGTGTGT
>JARK01000145.1:0-13694 GCA_000688135.1 Ancylostoma ceylanicum | reverse complement strand
GAAAAGTTTTAGTCGTTCTGTGTGTGTGTGTGTGTGTGTGTGTGTGTGTGTGTGTGTGTGTGTCTGTGTGTGTGCGGGAACCAGTCACTGATATTGAAAACTAGACGGTATACCCGGCTTCGCTCGGGAGTTTCACTACCCCGGGCTTGTCACGGTTATTGTATGTGTGTATGAATGTGTGTATGTATGTATGTAGAGGTATTTGGTTAACGCGGTTATTTATTTATTTATTTATTTATTTATTTATTTATTTATTTATTTATTTAGTACGTTCCAATGAACGCGTTGGATAAGACAAATTGAACGCGAACAATAACAATTCAACCTAAAAAAAAACAAAACGAAACACTGGGCCAGACAGCGGATGCTCAAGATAGCTGTGAGATTTTTAGAACATATGATAACAGCAATTTTCAAAATTTGGACTGTCCTTGAACTCGAACAACGGGGATTAAACATTAATAGTTGTTGATATAACCAAACCTTATTTTACCGCTGTGATACTAAACAATAAAAACCTTTCGGCATCAAATTTTGAATTCGGGAGAACCCTGGCGTGGTGTTGGGCATAACCATCCAATGCAGTTTACACCACGGGTAACGCTCCCCAGCGACGAAGAGGCTCGCCCTAGCCGAGGAGGAAACACCCTCTGATAAGGAAACTGCATAAGAGTCTAGGAAGGACCGCCTCAGACTCAATGGATTTAGGTCCGCAAACAACAATAACCACATCCAGAACCACTTTTGTTCGATGTTGTCCTCGTCTGGAAGTGGTAGTCGAAATAATCGATGCGAAGTTGTTAGCCCCCCTGAATCCAACTCTATAAAGGGAAGCAGATGTAATAGAAGGGTATGTAAAATATGCGATAGAATTAACTTCAACAATTATGTTAAAAGCTCCACTACTAACTACTTATTTAAGACTAATAAGCCAGTGAACTTCAGCTGTAATTCTAAGAATGTCATTTACATGTTAACATGCTCGACATGTCACATGCAGTACATAGGTGAAACCACTCAAACGCTGAGAACACGTATCAGCCAACATAAAAGAAGCTTTTCGAAATTAGACTTAAACACCTTCTTAGTTGATCATTTTAGGAAATCAGGACATGATCCATCACTCATAAATATAGATGTTTTGGATTACGTAGAGGAAGCATGTGACACTAAAAACCAACTACGAGTAAAAGAGCTACTTTGGATAAAATACATTATCACTGCATTTCCTTTCGGATTCAATGATCAAATTAAGGGCTTCGGAAATTTGTCAGATAACGTTAGTCCTCTAGAAAAGAAAGATCACCCATACTTCAAATTTCCATTTAAAAGGAATAGAGTTAGAGGTAAGAAAAGAAGGTCAAGAAAGAAAAGTAAATGCAGTGACAGAACAGATGATATAGTGGCAGAGATAGACGCACGTAACGGAAATCCTCTTTATAGGTATTTCAGAACTTTGAACAAATACGATATAGATAGGCTAATTGACCTTGCATTCAGCGCGCGGTTTAGAGCTTTCGAATACAAACTAAAGTATAAGATATATGCATTAATTGCTAATCCATTTTGGGGAAGAAGATCTACGGATAAAAGACAAGGGGATGAACTATTTGCCAGTGTGCAATATTTCGGAGATATCATCCGTAAACTAAACATAAGTAGAATATGCAATAAACTTGAGTTAAAGGATATAATTGCTGGCTATGTACAAGACCCTCTGAAGGTCCAACAAATCAAAGAACTAAAAGTTAAATTAACTTATAAAACAAATCCACCATTGGCTTTGAAACTGTTTAATTATAACAGGTTTCTCAAACAACTGGATAGAGAGAGTGTTGAGTATATAGTCAGCAATGAATGTTCATGCATGAACTATGTGGAATATGTAGACCCGCAACTAGGGCATGTATGCACAGGAAATTTGAACATAATCAAAGACGAAAGATTAAGAAACATATTTAGCAAAGGGACTAAATATAGAGCTCATATGAACGTGACCAAAGAGCAAATATTTTTAGAAGTTAGTAAATTAGCAACTGATATAGCTAAGAAACTCAGAATCAGAATTAGATATAGTAGGGAAACAGAACTACTGGTAGCAGAGCAAATTAATAGGTACATACGAAAAGGTATTAGATCTAAGCTATACAACTTATGCAGTACAGTAGCAGTAGAAGAAGATAGGTATAAGAGGAGTAAATTGGATGAGTTACATAAGAATTTCGTAGTTACACCGGTAGACAAGGCCTCATCTAACTTTAGCATAACATGTAAGAAATTGTATATCATAATGATCAAGAAAGAAATGGAACAAACCAATAACGATGAGAACACCTACATACCGACCTCTTACGTAGAAGAAGATATTAGAGAAATTCATAGAAGGCACATTGTTAGCCTAGGTATTAAAACTGTAGGAAAGTTCAAAGATATACCTAAGATTTATGGCATACCCAAAATGCATAAAAACCCTATCAAGTTTCGTTTCATCACTGGTGCTAAGAAAAGTACGCTTAAGCCACTAACAATAGCACTACAGAAAATACTCTCGCATTTTAGCAAACATTTTAGTAGCTATTGTAATGTCATAAAACATAGAACTGGAATCAAACATTATTGGTCCATAGACAACAGTATGAAGGTAGTTAATGATATTTTGGCAAGCGAGAGGGATATGCAAGTTTTTTCGGCTGACTTTTCGAGCCTTTTTACTAATCTACCTCATCAAGTAGTTAAAGAAAACATTCGTAAGTTAATAACACAATGTATGAGGGGATATAATTACGTTAGATTGCAGGGAGATAACGTTAGCTACGCTAATGCTGATACGGCTAAAGGTATATATTATAGAAAGGAAGACATCTTCTTCATGATAGACACACTATTAGGATCCAGTTTCGTCCGTTTTGGTAGTACTGTATATCAACAAATAAAAGGCATTCCGCAAGGAGCTTCATGCAGTCCACAGTTAGCAGATCTGACTCTAGCTTTTATGGAGTATGAGTTTATCAAAAAGAAACTACGTACAGGGGATAGAAGAGCTGTGCAAATATATAATGGAACATATACCGTCTATCCGAAACGACGAGTCCGCCCAAGCGGTCGAGGCAGCCACGCTTGCGAGCAGTCCACGTCATCATATCTACTCTGCGTCTCACGTTTCATCGTTGTCTTTCTGATATCAAGCAATGATCCAGGTGTGACGTGGACCGCTTGGGCGGACTCGTCGTTTCGGATACACTGTAGGTATATAGATGATATACTTCACATCTCGACAGATGTAAGAGAATTCGAATCAAATCTGCATGAAATCTATCATTCGTCTCTGGAAATAGAAAAAACAAATACCGATCTAAAAGAAACGAATTTCCTAGATCTCAAGATATGTATTGGTAGAGAAAATATCAGATATAGCCTTTATAATAAAACGGATAACTACAATTTCAAAGTTATTAGATACCCTAATTATAATTCTAATATACCACGTCATATAATTACCAACACCTTTGTGGCTGAAGTAATTAGAATAGGAAGAACGTGCACCATGTTAGAAGATTTCAAAAGTAGGATTCTGGAGTTATGCAGTACTAGCATATCTAATGAATGGACACCGACTAGCGTTATCAGGATTTTATGTAACGCACTTAGAGATAGACCATTCATTTTGCGTAAGTATGGACTAAGTAACGCAGTACATCTTCCTCTAATTCACGAAGTAAGTACCAGTTTGGCTCACAGACCAACCTAGTCGATCTATGGCGCACTTTTTTGAATAATTGGGTCATGTGTACAGGTCATATATAAGGAGGGAGGGCGAGTCCCTTGCACATTCCTTTTCCCGATATGACGCACACCTCTATGTTCTTGAGCTCTTCTTATTGAATTGATACTAAGATCTTTTGTGGCTTCCTTGGGAACTACTGATGAAAGGGTTTGTGACCCGGGGGCGCCAAGGAAGCTGCACTTCCGGTCTAGTTCAAGCCCCGAAACCGGTTAGTGCAAAAATCCTAGGAATGTTGGTAGTGTTCTTCATACTATCCTTACTAATCATTCACTTCACGATCTCAATCTAAGTCGCTTGTATCTTCTCCTAATGTATAGGTTGATTGAACTCTCTATCTAACAGTAGTTGAGCAGGAAGGCCCAATACCGCTGGACAGAGGTAGTTCACCCAGATAGAAAACTAGCACAAAAGTCAGAAGCAAGCACTCGCATTAGCCGGCTCTGATGCCCTTATCGCCACGTCCGGGGTCATGGGAGCCTGCCGGAACTACGGCACACGGGTATACCGGCCACCCTCGTGGAACCGGCAGGCTGAGTATTAGCTAATGACCTTACCCTAGATTTCACCAGACAGAACGGTCGCCCTCTATCCAGCTACCTTGACCGAACTTCCACAGCTCAAGCTCAATGACAGAGAAAACTTGCTAGTTGGTCTACATCTACAAAACTCTAAGTGGTGAGACAGTTAAGCTACTCAAGCGAATGGTCGTCCTGAAGCATCCGCAGCCGAGGCTAATACAACACCTAGTTGGAAATGGCAGACCAACAGAGCTAATAGGCAGTGCATGCCTTCTCCGAAACCTATAAACTCATCAACTATAAAACTTGTTCAAATGTGGAAAAGAGATTGAGAAATGACAATACAATACTGATAACGGCACATGGTAGTGACCATCATATTCATACATTTTGTCGGCTCGAGCTACAATACAGTCAATACTAGTAATCTGGAATGTTCAGAATTGACAGCAGATCGATTTTTCTTAGCCTTTTTTTGAATGTGGCAACGTTAGGTGCTTCCAATACTGTTATTGGCAGTATTTGCAACCACCTAGCGCCTCGGAAAAATAAAGAATGGAACACATTTGAAGACGCTTTTCTGTGTATGCTATGACATTGTAAAGATAACAAACGTGTGCGACCTCGGCAGAGTCTAAAAATCCAGTACTTACTTGCCCTTAAATTTAGTTCCCCTCTCAAAACTTCAAAACAAAAGACAACATCATTAAAAACGCGTCGATGCAATAAGCTCTGAAGATTGAAAAGTTTTAGTCGTTCTCTATAACTAGGCATAGAACGTGGATAGTCATCATCTGGATAACATCTATACATCAGGATTCGCGTGAAGGTTTGTTGCACCTTCTCTACTTTGAGTTGCTTGTTTTTGGTATATGGGTTCCCTATTTGGGATCCATACTGCAAAATTGGAATAACGTTTGCTTTGTAGAGGGTAATTAGTGTGGATGCATCATTACATCTGATGTTCCTTAAAATAGTGAACAAGACAGCGAATGCTTTATGAACAATGGTGGTAATATGGGTTACGTTCAACCGTGGGTCAAAGTATACACCTAGCCGCACAAAGCATGTGGTCATTGATCCTATACTGCATCCTGGGACCATTTCCCAAGTGAAATACCGATGTTTTACTAAGGTTAACAGGAATGTCCCAAGCTGAGGCCCAATCCATCATATTGGATATGGGTTGAGTCAGGGCGTGGTAAACTTGATCTTGGTTATCCTGGTTATAGATTCCATATACTTTAACATCATCAGCATATAGCTGCACTTTTATCGAGGGATGAGTAACTAAAGTCGAAGGCAGATCATAAGTATAGACGAGGAACAAGAGAGGCGGCAGTGCACCTCCCTGTGGGACCCCACTAGGACATGTATAAAGTTTCGAGAAACAATTCCCTACTTTTACACACATTTTCCTATCACACAAATATGATCGGACCCAATTTAGTAATGAACCTCCAATACCCAACTGTTCGAGCTTAAAAAGTAGCTTTACATGATTCACTCTATCAAAAGCTTTTGAGAAATCAAAATAAATAACATCCGCGGAATAACCCTTGTTCACGGCAGTGCTCCAGTCAAAAATACAATCAGCCAACTGAGTGACAGTTGGGGCACCGGAAGTAAAGCCGTGCTGTTCTGGAGCAATAGCTTTCTACTTATTTAACCACGCAACTATTTTATCCCTAATAATTTTTTCCAGTACTTTGACGGGGGTTGGCGTAATGCTTATTGGCCGAAATGTGGATACAAGACATGAATTTTTCTTTTTGGGAATAGCAGTCACAATAGCGTTTTTTCAGAGGGCAGGAACTTTGCTAAGCAGAAGAGAGATGTTGAGGATTATGTTTAAGGGTTTGCACAGTGAGGTAGCACATTTTTTATACACTAGTTGTGGTATCCCTTCATAGGTAGAGGAGGTGGAACATTTCAGACTTCTCAAGACAGCTAGTATGTCTTCAGGGTGAACCATAATTCCACTGAGAATTTCGGAGTTCTGACGTAAAACATTGGAGGAATTATCCGCAAACGACCGAAAGTTAGACGAAAAAACTGAGGCGAAGAATTCAGCTAGAGCTTCAGCTTTTTGGCGATCATCCATATATCGATTCCCTGACTCATCTTGCAGTGCTGGAGTCTCGATGGGAGGTTTTATATTTTGTCCAATGTAAGAAAAGAACAGCTTTTTGTTAGGCTTCATGGTCATACGCTTTTCTTGGTTAGCTAAAACCTCTTTAAATGGAGGTCCAACTCGGAGCAAATCCTTTTATATTTATGATGTGCCAAAGGATTCGGCAGCGTGTGAAATAACCGAGATTTTTGGGAGACTAAGTTTTTGATATGTTCAGGATAGCGTAGCTTTGCTTTTTCAGTGAACCGAAAAGGCACGTACTTTTGTAGTCCGTTATATACAATTTGACAGAATTTCTTATATACGTCATCAATGGATGTGTAGTCTAGAAAAACACTCCACCAATCAACTAAGAAAAAGTATGACGAGAGAGCACTATAGTTTGCTTGATTAAAATTCGGTAACGGTGCTTCAAGCGGTTGTGCAAGTGCAAATGCCGCATGGATTCTAAGGGAAATGATATGATGATCAGAAGAAGCGAAAGGTGGCAAAATTTTGATGTCTTTTATTATAGGTGTCGATGTCAAAACAATATCTGGAGTAGATTTGTTAGTTGGAGGTACGTTTCATCCGTTGAGTCAGCAGACCTTTTCTGCCGCTGCTTCTTGGATGCCCAGGGTTTCTTTGGTTAGTGTGGCTGCACAGAAGCTGGAGCGGTTGACGGCGTTCCTTCAGCTGTGGCGTTGATTTCTTAGTAATCGAGCTCCTAGTCGAATAATATGTATTTGGTACTTCTGATATGTGAGTGTTAGGTGATATGTATATGACTAGGAAGCGAAAGTCAACGGTTCAAAACCATAACTTTCTGATAATTCTCGGAATACAAAGGGCAGTGAAGCCCACCGGCATTGTTAGTGCCAGAACTGCCACGGCGATTATCTTCCATATTGATAGCGATGTGATGATAGCGCTGTGATGCGGTGTAATGATGTGTCGAATAATCGGGTAGCTAGCTGTACATGTTGACTTCTTTCCTTTGCCCGTCGGGAGTCACTCAGTTGGGACTTTTCCTTAAACAGCCAGTTCTTGTAGAGCCACTGGTTCAGCATTCCGTGAAGTTGTTCTAGTGCTGGTAGCGAGTCGAATATTCGAGCTTTTGCATCTAGAGAATTTGATGTGATCGTAAGCGTGTTCCTTACGCATTTTGTGCTACTTTCCTTCTTCTTTCTGAGAGAATCCGTTTTTTGAAACTTCTTTGCCTTTGGTGTCACTTCGTTTCTAATTTTTGTTGAGTGTCTGTATCCTTCATAGTCATAGGCCTCTTTTGTAGTCCTCCGTAGGTTCAGTCATGGAGCTTATTCTCTTCTCATGATTATTCTTTAGCCTCAATTTGGCATTGACCCTCAGCAGTTGCTTCTGTCACGCTAGTTCGCCTTTTCAGCCCTATTCAGGTAACACCACTGCTGCTGATAATACTTAAGATTCAGCTGACAATAAGTATATGGAACTTACTGCTACTTCGAATACTCCACATAAAATTATATAGTTTGGCAACATGACTTAGTAAATATTATTTGAATTATTTAGAAAACCCCATGCTTTTTCGTTCTTGTCCTATGAATTGTTGTTGGTATCTAACACATCAACTAAGATGTATTATTAAATAAATAAATAAATAAACAAATGAATAAATATTCGAACTAATTTTGGAATGCTTCTTTCTACTATTGTCACATGTGCCATAATTCATGCTGCTTCGAAATAGGTGAAGTAGGTCTCGCGAGAATCATGAGAAGTCTACGAAATTTCATCAAAGTGGAGTCTGCTAAGCTAGCTATGCAAAAGCATGCCATCTGAGTTAAAATTCGATGAACTGGTTTGAAAAAAAAATGTGGAGCTAACGTTTCAAGTGAGCTGTAATTCCAACATGACAAACATGTTCGTACTACTAACAAGTACTCCAGAATTTGAGTTATCCGATTTGGTTCAATTCGTGGCGGAAAACATGGTAATATTCTAAAATCCCCATTGCAAATTTATTAGGCATGGAGCCTCTGAGATATCATCAGAGGTTATCTTTCTCTCGGAGAAGGAGAAGTTCCAGAACTCCTTCTTCGTGATGTACACCACTGGCTGCGCTGTTATTAGTTCGAATGTTTGGAGTATTCTAAGAAGCCCCACTCTGGGTAACAACCAGTTATGCTTAGCTGAAGGTAAAGTCTCACCAGCAGCAATGCTATTATCTGAACCCAGCTGAAAAAGCGAGCTAGAGTGACAGAAGCAACCATAGAGGGGCACTGCTAAGTTGACTTCACGTATTCTTGGCATACGCCAATCAGTGATCAGCCTACACATATTTTTTTAGCAGAAATGGGCTTATTTTTATGTAAAGAACCTGAATCATATTGAGATCCCACTAAAACAACTCATTCTATGGGATGCCGTGGATCCCTCCAAGTGATGGGATTTGACCGATGTGAAAAACTTTTTCCTAGAAAGCAGTGAACGAACAGGCCAAATACATATGAGAGTTTTCCTTCTAAGCATGAGTATCTACAACCATCTTGAAATTTCAAACTTCTTCACACTTTTTCGAAAAAAAGTTACGGAAGAGATACCAAATTACCAAAAAAAACCAAAACTAAACCTTTGAACTCTTGAATTGAGAAGAAAAAGGAATGATCCAATCATGGTTTGGAAAATTTTGAAGGAAAAAGTTGGCATACACTCAAAAAAATTTTTTTCATTGAATGTATCACTGACGAGAGGAGATCTATATAAAATAGTCTTCGAAAAGCCAAATTCTTCATTGAGATACAACTTTTTCGTGAACAGAGCTGGCACTGAATACCTTAGGCTGAGCAAACTTAAACATTTTCCCACGAACTTAAGCGGAGTTAGGAAGTTCATCAACAGGTACCTTGAGGAGTCAAATCATGGAGGTGTTACCACTTGAACAATGATTTTCTTCCTGTTTTCACTCCAAAGTTGTGTTGTACATATTCTTTTTTTACCTTTTTTATGTACATGAGAAATCATGTAATAAAGTGTAAAGTGTAAAAGTTGCAATCTTTTTGCTCGCTACTGTGAGTAAGCCACATGTTACCATACTTTAACTTGTGAGAAGACATCATGTGTTCTAGGGTAGGTACACGAAGGAAGTCACAGTTCTCGTCGTCACGATAGCCATGTGTCAATGTCTCACGTGGAACTAGTTCATCTTGCGCGAAAGCACACACGCTAACAAACGGTGACGATCGAACCCCTCGTGTCACGGTTCGCCAGGCGCGTCCGTCCCTGGGACACCACTTTCTCACAAAGAAACAAAATGGGACGAGAGGCTTTTCACCCTTAGTCATGATTTCCGTTCCTTGGAAAACTCAATTCGTTCAAGCCGTTCAGCGTTTATGAGCAGTCAAAGAAGCGTTTGTTTGCATTTTAGCCGTGACGTCCTTACATTTTTGTCAGTGTTATTAAAAGAGTGGGCGTTGTCCGTGTGACTAACAATTTGGAAAATGATTCACCGCTCTTCTGCCTAACCATTAATGACTTTCTTTCCATTTTGGGCAAACGCGTTTTTGTTCATCTAGCTAGAAAATGGTTTTCTGCAATAGCACTCATTCGATTTTCGGAAACATTATCCTTTTTACCATCCCGAGTATTCTCGTTCGTTGGATTTCTACTGTACAAGCTATTCTCTATCGTTCTATTTTAATCACTGATGTGTTTTGATAATGAATTAGGAGCTTTATCTAAATGCATATGATTGCTCAGAAATGCTCATTCCTTAGCTCCAGTCGTGTCAGCTATGTATGTACCTGTGTTTCGTCTGATATAAAAGCGGTTTTTCACTTCAATAGGAAGATCCTTGAGTTCTTGGAAACTGACGACTTTCAAAATTGGAGTGCCCATATAGACAAAACGGCGGCAAGAAAATACGTACGTATTTGTGGGCTTTTACATACAATAGAAGTTGCTAGATACATAGATATGTGGTGAAAGTAAGACGTATTGGTTTGGCCACTATAAAATTCATGTTTGGTTGATATTTCGCTTCATTCACGTGCAAGCCAAGGCGATCTGAAAAGTTTCCGGAATGACATTGAGAACAAAATGAATCGGATGCAAGTAGTATCTAGCTTTTGGGCCAAATCCCTTGAACCTCCACAAGATCGGTTCTGTCTGTTTCCAATTTTTCATCATCTACTGTAATGAACCCTCAAATAAATGATCTTTCAATTACCCAAAATGACCGATTGAAACCACGATCAACTCGTCGCTCGGCCGGAATCTCTTTTTAGACGGGAAGATCTTCAGCTTCAGATGCTGTCAGAAGTACGAAGAAGCCAATGCGGAAAAATCATTGGATGAGCAGGATTTTGAGCTTTTTTCAAGTTCCTTTTGAGCGATAGTACTTTGAAGAGCAGTCGTGCTGATGTGATGAAGCAATTCCTTTCTTTTTTTTTCTTAGCCGAACCCGTGCGTGTCACTTGGATTGTCGAATCCGGAGCTTCCAAAAATACTGAGTAATAATCAGTAGTAGTCCTCGAAGCTTTCGAAAACAAATATCACCACCATCCCACCCCACTGTGCGGTACATCTTCCTTTTCCCATTCTTCGTGTAATACCAGTAGTTTTTATTAAATGCTTTGTAGCCAACTGTAGCGCTTAATCTAAGCTTTGACATCTATTGAAGTTTTTAGTCGGAATCCAATTGAAGTTCTCAAAACAATTGACTAGTCTATATACACATTCGAAAGCATTCACGTTTGGATTTGGACGGATGTGGCGCTCACTTCTAAAAACGTTTCTTTTTTCAAGCTAGGTCGTTAATTTGAATAAAAATTATTTACTCATGAAAATACCACTAAACCTTCTTAATTTAGCACACAGTCGTACTTTAACTATCAAAACCTTTCCAATAATTCATTCGCATTTTCTGATATGTTTATTTCTTTTTCGCTACCTGCAGATGGTTCTTTGTTTATTCGCCGCATCCAGACATGCTTTTTTTTTCTCTGAACCAAGAAACAAGCGATGGAGAGTGAAAGTGATGATTCCGTTAAATCAGTACTATGGTATTTGGCTCCTTGCGGTTTCTTTCTCAGCTGGGAAAAACTTACGACTGCTCAAATTAGAATCGAGTTTGCTTTAGTTGAAAGCAGGCTAATTTAATATTTGAAATCAATTATTATTAAGAAGTCAACAAATAAAGACATGAAATTTTTATGGAGTAGAACAACTCTTTAGTACTTATTCCGGAAACTTTTTAAACAGTTCTGTAGAGTACTGCTCAGAAAGATAGAAACTCGTCAATTTTGAAGTAAAAGTAATTAAAGACGAATATAAAACCTCAGAAGCTGGTGTAAATGTTCATGAATGAAGAATGTTTGTTGAAAAGAATGGCAAATTCTAGATGCTTTGGTATTTCTCGCAGAGTATGAAGGGGAATAAAACGAAATTTACTGTGAATAATAATAATCATCATCATTTATTACATTGTAGAGATTACAATGCGATCCTTCAAAAGAAGGTATAGAAAAAATACTTTTTACTATGATAATGCTGTGAATATGATGCAAACAGTGAATATATTAGGGTGTTAAGTTGGAAATGCGCGTTTTTGTATCGGACAAATTATTTTTTAAAAACAAAGCTACAACACCCCAGTTCAAGTTCAATGCAGAATTAGTATTGTTGAACCTTCAACGTCTTCCACAAAAAGAGTGAGCGCTCTCCTCTGGGTTATCGCAGCGCAGTGACTTAAAATAGTGGCTTACCCAAGATTTGGTTTCGTCGCAGTTTTGGAATTTTTCTCATTTATTTAAGGTTTAAACGAAGTAAGCAAGTGGTCCCCTGATAGCGCAAAGTCTGGGCTATTAAGCGGTTCCATACGCGACTCCTGATTCCGGATGCGAAAAACAGGGCAGACCATGAATGATTTGATGTCGTGATTTTGACGACGTGATTTGCAGTCACAATTTCGGTTCAGTTACCCAAGTTAGGGGCCATTTTCGGGTAACCTATTGTCCCATGGATTTAGCCAAGTAATACAGCAAAAATTCCCTTAATTCTATATATGATCTGTAGTGGTGCTCCGCTGCAGTTTTACGCTCTTTAACAACATAAAATTAGGGAACAGAAATTCCAAAATTTTGGTCGGTCTTCTTATAAATTCCTTTAAAAAACAAAGAATGAAGGAATACTCGACAACCCGCATATGAAAAAAGTAGTACATGAATTGCTTTTTCAGGAGGTATTAAAAGTTTGGCGAAAAACATTTGGCAACATATTCATAAAAACGTCGAAACTTCAGCGCGCATTCCCAACTTAACACCCTAATAATATGTAGCTTATGCATTATTCACTGAATAATATCAATAATGCCAACGGGTCGGAAATGAATCATTCTCCTTACGTTCCTTGATGAAGGAGCAGTCATTGTTTGTACTGCGATACATTAAAAAACGCCGGGAAAACCTTCGTTCAACAATTCGTCTTCACTGCAATCCCCTAATCACATGAACGTTTTCTTAGAGCTCTCATTCTTCGCCTATATTGTCTTCTATTCTCGTGTGAAGGCATCGCCTTCGGTCAAATACTACAACTAGCTTTTGAAGAATTTTCGGTGCCGCTGCTCCTTTGGAATTTTGCATGATAGTGTCTCGTTTGTACATATAGTTTCCCAATAAGTTAGTTACTTTTCCAAATGTGAAGTACTCTGATACCTGTGCAGCACGAACGCAACCCATTCAGCGCAACACGTCGAGAAGAAACCCTAGCTGCATCACCTTGCTGTTGCTGCCATCCTTCCCCTCAATTGCTGCTCAAGTTCTCCTCTTCATAGCAGCAGTTGCCGAAGAATGGCAGCAATCAAGGGCAGAGTGGGAGCAGTTGGGAAGAGATGATGCTCTTCTTCACGCATTACGGTGTTCGGGCTTCGTTCTTAAAGGCAGCACCCACGGAAATCTTCACTTCCGAGTTGAGTCGTTCTCTGTGTGGTCGGATGCCAGACAATCACAATGGCAACTTGAGCTCAGGCAAAAGCGGCCTATCCGTGGAGATACTGCCGTGGACACAAAGCCGAGCGTGGCCATTTTGGTGTCCGCCACGCCAGTTAACACTGTTGATTTGGCATGCTACGAGTGGTCTAGCCCAATGTATCATGTTGTATATGGAATATAGTAGAGTGTAGGGTATGGAATGCACACCATCCACAAGAATTCGTAACTATACGCGCGTGCACCCTCAGCGGAAAACTCGTCCGCGCTGTGGACGCATGGGAAACAGCGCCTTCATTTCCCGTCTTCCGGCGTGT
>JARK01000144.1:25382-91947 GCA_000688135.1 Ancylostoma ceylanicum | reverse complement strand
TGTGTGTGTGTGTGTGTGTGTGTGTGTGTGTGTGTGCAAGAGAACCAGCCCCTGCCGAAAAAATCTAATTACACCACGATGTTCAGCGTCAAAAGTTATGTCCAGAAAGTGTGCAAATTTTCATTTTTACCTGGATTGGCAGGTGTTTTCGTCCACTTTTAGTTGCTTGGAAGGCCAACAATTGTTTACATCACAGTGAAAATGAATTGGGCTTAGTGTTCATTGTTCTCTGTTTATCAGGTCATATACAAGATATGATGCGGGTGGGTATGTTTCAGAGACAAGCGGAGGAAACAGTAGAGCAGGAGACAGGAAGGATGAATCGAGATGGGTCCAACTGTGTGATAAGAGTGCGCCGGCGTCCAAAAGCGGGGAAACACTTGGAGAAGCGTCCATTGGTGTGATGAGGATGCGCAGGCGTCCAAAAGCGGGGAAACGTCTGGAGTTGGGTCCCACGGTGTGAAGGGTGTGGTGGCGCCCAAAATATGGGGAAACGTCTGGATCCGGATCCAACGCTGTGGGAAGGTGCGCCGTGACCCAAAAGTTTAGGAATATGCTATCGATCCAGTCCGTTTCAATTGCTGAATCGGTTTCTCTGCGTCCAACTACATACGGTGAGTAAACACTAAGTAAGATAGTACAGCAGTACCTCTATCGTGTGCTAACTTCTCTCTTCATCTGAACGCGGAGTATTTCGGCTGCCATACATAGTGGGAAAAAAGTTAGTCGGCCTGTCTGCAGCCATGGAATCGGTGCTTTGACGCCGAGAAATGGGAATATACGGAAAACATGAGTATCGATAGGATGAGGAGTGGCCGACGTGGTGTGGGAAATGTGCCATACTAAGAGAATGCGAGCGAAGCGAGCACCACAAGAAGCCTGGGAGTCCGGCGTTAGCCGGACGATCAGGCTGGTTACTATAATCTTGTCCAGAGCCTGTGGTTCCTTCAAATTCTGACTGAAGACGAATCCATGACGCATCCTGGAAAGGAATGGTTATCTGTGACCACTTTGATATCATGGAAATTCCATTTTGAGCATTATTAGCGCGAGTGAGGCTGATCAAAAATGTTCTGGGACACAAACAATATGATTATGAGATTTGTAACACCATAATGTGTTAATCTTTCCGCGATATGATAATAATATTATTATTAGTTGAAAATTAGTTATTTTCAAATTAACGATTTTCTGGATATTTTCTCTTCAGTTCGTGCGCAACTACCCATGCGTAACTTTACCCAACTCTTTTGACTCTTCTATTCGTCTTCAGTCTCCTGCAACTTGAAAAAAGGAGAAAATTTGTTTGAAAATGTACACAGACACATGAGATCCATTCCAGAATTCTCCCTGTAATTCCTTATCTATGAAATACGTAAATGTTCCGTTTAAAAGTTGTTCCTTTTCCCCGAGAAATCTCGAAATTTCGACGTCTCCTATGCTATTTTGTAATTATGTACTCTAGTTTTTTTCAGATGTCCCTACAGACAGATAACTTCCTAGGAAATTTTGGATTCAATTTTGATTTTGACGCATGTATCAATGTACGGAGTAGTAAAGAAGGAAATGATATTGGTAAGACCCATTACCCAACGAAGAAGCGTCCGTTCTCCACGATTCCAAGCATTTCAGACGAGCCAGTGTTGGCACACCGACTAGTTCTTTCGTCGGCTTCGGCCCGATTCCGAAATCTTCTCGCTGCCGGTCAGCAGGAGTCGCCCATTGCAAAGATAGACATCGATCTGCGAGAGATCCCAAACTCAATCAACGCATTCAAAGCGATGCTCAGCGGTCTGTACACAGGAGAGCTGAACTTCGCGTTGGCAGACCATTCCGAGGTGGGTGGGGACGAGTTTTCGCTGGTTGCTTTCGGAGGGCAGATATGATCTGCGCGGATGATTCACTCGCCGCTTTTTCAGATTCTTGCGGTGGCACGTCACTGTGAAGTGCCGACAATAGAGAGCAAACTGCTTGCAGCCAGCCATCAGGAACCTGCTCCATTCGCTGCCCTTTTCTCGCAGCAAAAATTCCCCACGATAGCACCGAATCCGCCATGTAGGTTATTTATTCTCAGTTCCCTTCCAGTAGTAAATGAAGGGCAAATCCAGACATAAACTCTTGGATTAGCGATTCCTTTGAAGTTCTTGTACTATACACCAACAAAAGAAAAATGAAAGATAGCCACGAAAAGCCAGAAATCAAGCTTCATATGAAATTAAAAGTGCTTAGGCATACAGATTCCGTACGAAACTCTTTTCTGGTCTTGGCAAAATCCCATTCAAGCCCTACTACTTACTGACGAGGAGAACTTCTGGATTATTTCAAACCATACCACGGGTTTGTAACAGTTGCGGACTATGACAGGAGGTGAAGAAAGGGGGCGTGGAAGAAGAACTGGTGTCCTGCAACTTTAGAGACCTACTCAGAAACCCCTGAATAAGTTTCGCAAATAAACCTTGCTTGACATGAAACATATTGAGATCTTGCAAGGCAAACGGCTGGTCATTTTGCAAGTTGTCGACAAACTTTGCGCGGACTACTTGTTGACAAGAAACGGTGGAAACAAGTTGTTCTGGGGGTTCTGAATAGGCCGCCAGAATGTCAAAAATGAAATTAGTTTAAATGGTTAATAATTCTTGAAAAACATGTAGAAGATAATGATGGGAAGGACTTTCCATGGAGTATTTCTGAAAAATTCGTTGACCCTTTTAGGGGAGGGGGAGTGCTGAAATCTGTGGATGCAAAGACAGTCAGAGTACCAAGGTGTATACAAATGATGATACGTTGGGTAGCGTATAAACCCACTGAAAGCTTCCTGTGAGGGGTTACTGAAGCTTTATACGTAGAGAAATGATATGGCTGGGTATGCTAATTTAAATACTGGTTACTACAGTGGAGGTCCTCTACTATTTCTGTATTGTTTTGTCGTGGAAAGTCTCTGCCAGCACTGGTACATTAGGGAATACTGTATTTCACACTTAGTGCAAGTAGAAGAGGAATGATTTGTTCAATTTATTATTTAATCCGGGATCTGGTTCGAATCTTCAAAGAACAGGGAACCCTGAGGCCTTTCTCGACTCTCCTACAAGAGCGTAGTGCTTCCTCTCGTTCAAACATTCGAGTTTTCGAATTTGAATATACTCAATATTTAAGTCAGTACAATTTTCAGGGTAGCTGCTTGAAAAAAAGGCATTGTCCCGATGAACTTCCCCGGAGTTTTGAATATTCCTTTATGCCAAACGAAATGAGCCAAAAAAATTAAGCTGAGTACGAGTCCTAGGTTCTCCATTTGCTTTCCCAGGGTAATACTGAACTTACCTTCAAAGGGACTACGCGGACTGGAACGCTCAATCAAAGGTGAAACTGTGATTGCACTAGCTGAGAATGTTGCTACGCCTCTCCTCAATGAGGTGCCTAACGCATTAAAAATTGTTGTCCCATCGAATGTCGCACAGGCGTAACCATTTGTGATGAACGGTCTTCTAGTACAGCCCAATAGTGGATCATAGGAAGGATCAATAGGGCATTCATTGCTTGGCTGGCTTCCCCTGTAAGGGTATTCTCAGAGCTCGCTAGTTCAAAGAAACGGAAACAACCCTGACCATGGAAGTGATCACGTCAGTGGAAAAGATACTTATCGATTACCCCATTGCGTGGCTTCAATCGCTCTTCATTGTGTCTGAGAAATGTAGAAATGATTTGTCCGTATGTTGCTCAGAAGTTCTCAATAAAAATAATATGCCCTTCTTGAGAAAAGGAAAAAACAGGTCTCTTCCTTCAAGGCGAAGCGGTGCTGGAAAAATCGATAATCGATTATCTCTCGAATTGTAAGAAATCGATAATTGACTACCTCGGGAGGCGTAATTCTGTAGGCAATACGGTCATATAGATTGAGTGCAGTTAAAAACATCAAGACACATTGTCACTTCGTCGCATGGGACTAACTAATTTCCATATCCACATATCTTTAACACAGAGGTGTTGACTGCTGTTACGTCTCCTCCAGCTCCCCCCCCCCCCGCACCCCTAACATCCAGTGATCGAAAGGTTGGATCTTCAGGTTTTTCTAATCCTAATTTGGGGGCCTCCATGTTGGATAGATTTACCTGATCTCTTGCATTTTATCTGTCTTTCATGGATACTCAACTTCCTAAAAGGGAAAATTCTCCAACAAAACTCTTTGAAACTTCTTGGAATTTTCCCAAAATCGATAACTGATTACCTACGCTGCGCTGTTTTCTGGAAAAATTTTGCCAAAATTAAAGTAATTACCCTGACCACCTCATTTTCATTGAGAAACTTGATCATACAGACAATTCTTCCAAGTTCTTTAGACACCGTGGAGGTTGATCGAAGCCGTGCAATATGGCAATCGATAACTATCTTTTCCATTGTCATCACTTCCATAGTCACAGTCATTTTTATCCGTTTGAACTGGCAAAAAGTGTCATAAGCACAGACTTCTGGATGTAAAACTAACATTTAAGATAAATTTTAAAATATATCCTTCAGGGCAAACTTATCTACACACTCTTTTGGCGCTATACATGCAACCCGGTCTTTTGGCTTCAACGTTTGGAGGATTGATGATGCCATGCCAGACCACCGCTCCACTGCACCCTCCACCGACTCCTCCTGCAGATGAAAGCAGGTAGCCTCATTGGGTTCTTTACCCGGGTTTTCCAGGATCTCCTGCTTTAAAAAAAACTGTTCCAGAGCCTCAGCGGACGAATCATCCTCGCCACGAACCACGCCCACAGCGTACAATGAAAAAATCGTGCCGAACGACGACAAAGAAGGTCTGTGCCATCGTGCTTACTGGCTCTTATGTAGATGCGACACCGTAACCGACGGGCGGGCGGGCGAGCAACTGGCTGGGCAGCAGCACCGCTGACCAGCTTACTCATCTTTGTTTCTTTTCTTCGTTCTACTGATCCTTGCGCCGTCGAAATGTCACAGGTCGAATGACGCCGCGCCCGTCATGAAAAGAAGACCGCGCAGCAGCAGCAGCACAGCGCAGAGCAACATTTCCACGTAGAAACACCCCGTTCTGAGGGATCTGGATTTTTTGATTTTTGACTTTTCGCAAAATTTCGATCCCCCCTACCCGTCTTTAATAAGCTCAAACAATCATTTCTATTATGTCAACCCCGCCCATAAAAATCCCAGCAATTTCAGGATGGTGCCGTAACAAGAAATACATCGAAAAAGTTGACAGTGGATTCATGTGCACCGTATGTCGGAAGGTATACGGTAGATACAACTCGGTATCGTATCACGTGACCATCTATCACCGGAATCCGCCCATAAGGTTAGAATTTTTCGCGGAACAACGCTCCAGACTAGAGAAGCCGTTCCAAGAAAAATCCTTGTTCAGATGTGATGAATCTGGATGCCAATTTTCCACACGAGAAGCACGATACATACATTTTCACAAGTATTACAGACACCACATACCACTGCCGGACAGTATAGATCTGGGTAAGTTGTCTTTTAACCTTCATAGATTTAGACAAAGCACATGGGAAAAAAATGATGGAAAAAGTATTAGATTCCTACCTTTAGGAAACTGAAAATCAACTCGTATAACTACTTGAGCAGTAAATAATTTACTTCAGAAATTTCTGCTCAATTGGTCCACGGGTTTCTGGCTTTTCTCTGCTGGTTTTTACCTTGGCAAGAATCCAAGCATGGTTCTTATTATCACCAGTTCACTTAAGCTTATTATTTGGAACACCCTGTAGAGGAATGTATGATCGTGAGTCTAAGCAGTCCTATCTACC
This sequence comes from Ancylostoma ceylanicum, assembly GCA_000688135.1. NCBI lineage: Eukaryota > Metazoa > Nematoda > Chromadorea > Rhabditida > Ancylostomatidae > Ancylostoma > Ancylostoma ceylanicum. The sequence continues at coordinate 86,164 of JARK01000144.1, read as the reverse complement.
AAATGTCAGCCAAATCTCTTCCGGAAAAGTTAAAAATGAATATCGGAGGCCAAAATTGCCCAAATTGGCCAAATTTAGCCTTTGATACTCATTTTGCCGTCAGATTTTCTTCGAGGCAAGTTTTACTAGTCTCAGATCAATCTAATTAGTAGGATATGTAGCTCTAGAAAGCCTTTGTGGACATCCCGACCCAAGAAATCCGTATGTTGGGAAAACAGAAGGCCCTTCTTATCTTCCTCTTGTAAGTCCTCAAGAGCTGTACTTCTCCTTGTTTTTTCCCGCAAATCCGGAATTCCAACTTATTCAGAGTTGAGTTTTATATACGTATATATCTAATGCATTATTCGGTCGTAAGTATAGGTAGTTGCCAACTGCTTCCTATGGACCTGTCGTGGAAAACTTTAAGCAGAATTATCTCTTGGGCCATCTTTCTTCAGTTTTAGAATGTTGACATCACAGATGTGGCCCTATTTACGAGCTCCAGTCACATTTTTGCAGTGTTTTAGGGGGGGGAGGGGGTAATGAACAAATGAGCAATAGACCATTAAAAACAAGGGCTTTAGAACACACTATGGTTGAAATACGACACTTCAGGACGCCTAGAACTGTAATGAATAGATGAGAGTAATATTAGACTGGCTCGAAAGTCTTGCACCAGCATTTATTTTTCGATCCAGAAATTATTTACCTTAAATTGAAATTCTTGGCTAGTAGCTTGTGATGGAACGTTCTACTACTTCTCAACCATAAAAATTGGCGAATCACAATCCATCCATGAACAGTAATGTTGCGATTGGTTGAAAAATAGATTGATTGATTCGAAAATAAATATTTACAAGTAGTAGAGTGTTTTATTACTTGTCGTCTATAAAAATAGACAAACCAGGTTCCACCCTTGAACAATAATATTATGACTGTTCAAAATACTGTAAAATTAGGTGCGATAGTTTCGGACCAACTTAACAGAATAGTTGGCCCATTAAATATGCTTTCTACCGAGAGCCTAAGATGGCAAATTCTTGAACTTTTGCTTTTCTACGCAATGCATCCTCTTTGTAAACAAGCCGTTCTCAGGAAGGAAAATAACGATCTTATAAAGAAACAATGGCAACTCTATCAAACTCGTATTTTTTAACTCTTTAATTCTGGAAACTTCCTATCTATCATTCTCTCGTAGTGGTCTCTCACTGAAACAGTTTTATCGATGCAATAATTCACGAAATTGCTTGGAAAAAGTTATCGTGGAGTGTTTCTAGTCGTGGCGACGTGTTCTCACATCATTCACCGAGATCGTCTCTCACTGGATGTAGGTGTCCGAGTCGGATCCAATGAGGAAGTAAGGCTTTGCGTTGGAAGCCGCTTTGTGGAAGTGCCCTAAGCCTGTTCAGCTTGGAGTAACACCGAGTCTTTAAAATTTAACCAGGGTCGCATGCATCATTGAGATTACAAATGGTAGATGTGATAACCTCGAATAAATTCACCGCATGAGCGTCAGCACGTTTACCCTGGGTAATCTCGGTGATGCATTCACGCCGAGGCCCACTGATCGAGTTACTCCTCCACGGTTCCATAGGAAATCGCTCATTGATGCTATATGTTAAGCCTTTAATGTAATAGATTCCACCCCAGCCATCTAAAGAAAGCTTAATGGAGCACAGTCATGGACAATCACAGGGATACCAAGCACAATCGAGCCATCATTTTAATATTCAAGCATGTGTCCCAACGAAATTATGCTGTCGTGTCCGCTCCTGAGAAGAACAGTGCCTAGCGATTCCTTATTCTATGCTTTCCCTCCCTTGAATACTGGGGAAAACGTCAGAAATACTTCAGAATTTCAAATAAAAGTGTAAGAAGCTCTATGTATTTAGGCTGGGAGCTCCATTAAACGTTGATTTCATAGAATGAGGCATAGAAGACGTTAGGCAGCATTGAGTGTGGGTGACTTGTGAGACTTCTAGCCATCTAGGATGCCCAGGAGCAAACCCAAAAATTACCGAAGACAATCCTAGTAGTTCTGCATCAGCGATCTCCGCTTAAATTTTTTTTTGCAAAAATTGAAAAAAAATAGGAGAAAAATAAGCGGAAATCAACCAGATGTTATATCAAAACGACCAATTGGCATTTAGTTAGGAATTTGGCAGAAATTCATGTAGGACTCATCGCTCTTTTCGAGAGTGCAACTTCAGGCCATTTTATCCAGAATTTACCCAAAAACTACCTTACCTTGCAGAGACCCCAAAGCTGCTTCATTCACATGCATTGGTAAATCTTTGATCTCTTGGAGATTCTCTTAATTTTCAGGATCACGAAAATGCCCGTTCTGTCGCCATGTTTCGAAAAGTCCGGCCATGCTGGAGAAGCACATCGCCCGGCATGTTCCCGAACGTAAAGAAAAGCTAGCCGAGAACTTCAGTTGCGATCAATGCATGTACAGGTAATTCACCGAAGTTTTCATCCATTTCTCGTGTTCTCTCACATGCGTATGTGGTGTTGCGAGCTAGGAGTAGCTAAGAGCCAAGAACCTTCCGGATAACTATAATGAGGAGACAAGGTAGCAATGCTTACTGAATGGCGCGCTTGCATGTAGAGTCATTGGCAAAACATGAAACCAGCTCAAAATTGGTGGAATTTCTAGATGTCACGATAAATTCAAATGTAATATGGTAAAACATGTAATTCACAGTACATTTCTATGTCTTTTTTATAGGAAAGCACAGATTCTGCGAGCATTTCCATTGTGACAATTTCGCTGATACCCTAATCTAATGGTAAATACCCGTTTTCCCGGGTTCCTGGAGTATTCCAAATTGGACCAATATTCGATGGAAATTTTTGTCCTTGTCGTCACCAGCACTTTCACACGTCACCATAACCTTCCATGGTACAAGCTCCGCCCGCGCAAAACGTCGCCATCGTCCAAAGAACGAGTGCATATTCATGGGCAACCCCCCCCCCCGCCGTCCCCAAATAGTGACGTGATTCCACGATACAGTAATCTGCGGTCAAGTGCAGCGTGCATAGTTTAGCATGGCGTGCCGTCTCGACGATACAGTAGTCGGTCGGTCGTTGACGACGGGGTGACGGCTGGGGTCCGGCACGATTAATCACCTCCGAATGCGTCCGTGCGCGTTTCGCGTGCGTGTGTTTTGCCTGAAATCTGGTTCTTTTGCGAATTAAGCGCGCGCGGCACATAGTATAGCAAGTGTAATAGTAGTTGACTTCGCAACACTTCGTTTTTCTGGTTCTTTACGCTACTCGCCTACCCCATTCGTGAAACAAGTAACATTCGCCCACATCAAAAACAACCCAGCCAAGTTGACGAGCAGCGTCGTCGTCGGCGCCGAGGCGTCCGGCGAAATCGAATCTGCGAAAAAACTGCGTCTGTTTCAGGGGCAAGACCGAGGCGCTGCTGGATCGCCACAAGCAGTTCGCACACTCTGCCGACGTGTTCCCGCGGAGAATACGCTGCTCGTTGTGTCCGTTTGCGTCCAGCTCACAACACGCCCTGATCCTGCACATCGCCTCCTCGCACTCTCCGTCTGAATCCATGCAGAACGTGGAACGCACCGCGCCACAGGTCGCCGAGCAACTCGTCCCCATCACTGAGGTCTGAGACGCGTTCGGGATGCACTGCTTAAATCCTTAAATCCATACTTTCACCACCAAATGCATAACATCTGATCTAGTGAACTCATTTAGTCTCTAATTCAGAACCAAATTACTGGGATGGCTTACTTTGTGCCTTTTTAGATGTTTGGACTTTGATTTTCCTACTATGGGCAGGATGCGTTCAGAAAAGTCGGAAAATCATGAGATTATGGAACCTTCTGAGCATTTGATCTGGGGATTATAAATGGTTGATAATTAATTAGACTACTATCAATATGGTAATCTTATCTATGACAAGAACTACCTGAACTTTACTTAACCTTTGCCTCTTAGCAAGAAAAAAACTAGCAAACTGGCAGAAAGTAGCCCCACTATAAACAATTTAGTAAATATAGTAAAGTTGACCGAGTAGAACTCCCGCTTTTAGTATCTCATATGGTGTCGGTTAATCATATTTGCATCTCAGAAAACCGCACATGTGGCCTACCGCGCCGCGTCACTTGCGCAGCGCGGCAGAGAAGCGACGTTGCCGGTATTGATATTTCGGTCATGCTATCCCCTGTTTTCCGAATAAAGATAAGGATACTAAAAAATGGATGAAAATATGAGAAAAGCATCACTATCGACAACGCCTACCATAGCACCGAGTCGGTCTGCCGCGCCGCGTACATGACGCGCTGCGCAGATCAGGAGGGCGGTTTTCTGTGGTGCAAAAATGATTGTACTGTATTTTGGATAAAATTGGAGAGTTCATTGGTATTTCGCCTAATTCAAGAAGAAATTACTTTTTTTGGAATAGAGCTCTTAGTATGACCAATGAGTAGCGCCTTCAAACAGCTGAGCGAGACCACGAACAACTACCACAGACAGGCCGCCCGCGCACGCGCCGCAGGCTCTGCCGCCTAACCAACTTTCTACCGACAGATATTCTCGACTGTATAGCGATTTAGCTAGTTGCCATCGCCACGACACTATGTAGTTTCAGCACGTATTGATTGCGAGTGCCACTGTCCTACGCGACCAATCGATACGTATCCAAACCACTGTCGCCTCCGCATAGGCGAACGAAAGCGGCGTACTTCTCGAAAAGCATAGCAGCAGTCCAGAAGATTTCAGAGAATTGGGAAATTTGTAGGGGAAGAATTGACTACTTAAATAGATCGATCTGAACGAGTTATTAAAAATTTCAAAAATAACAAAGGCATAGGACAACCAATTTTTTCAAGAATTTCGTAAAAATTTCCCACAATTTAATGGAATCGATTCCGGATTTTCTGAACGCGCCTGTTCTCCTTCACTTCGAATATCCAAGCAAATACAGTCCATTTCACTGCAACGATCTCTAGAGAGGCGCCAGTAGAGCTGGTTCTGGCCTTTTCTAAGTTCCACTCGATTGTGGCAGGAAACTGCGGACAAATTCTAATTCTGGACATCATCTACAGTCAAATGGACCTGTATCCTCTCGACATGTATTTATTAGTTATATTGTGGTTTCCCGTGCCTTGACATCTATGTATCACATAACTATGGACTCATTTAGCTGATCACTTCGCTATCATATCTATATAGATGCCTTCATCCTTACTGTTGATGGACTTTCACCTAGCCTCCCCTACTTCAGTTCATTTCTCCCACCACAGCCATGACCATCCTTTCACATTCAGCCCATTCGCCATCCTCATACCCTCATGCCTTCCCATGTTGCCACTACGGAGTGCCTCTTTCAGTTCTTCTTCATACGGCTTTAGCTCAGCGGCCTTTGTACAAGCATTCACTTCTTATATGTATGTGATCCGATAAGGTAATTGATCATTGTTTATTAATTCAATAAATTCAGAGATCAACTGTACTATATTTCTCGTAAAAAATAGAAAACTCAGTAACAACAAGTGTTTACACGTGGGTAGCAATAAAAAAGTAGAAACACCGGTAAGCCCAAAGAGACACAATGTACTAATCACACTCAAAATCCCACTTAAATTCCTTTGTGAGGTATGTTTTGAACTGCATGGATTTCTTCTTCAGCTCTGGTAGAGCAGTGTCGGAGTCTGAAATGAGATGCTTCACTGGATGTTCTCAAAGAAAAAAAAAAACAGGAATTTCACTGCTGTTCGGTAAACAAAGACGCTCATGACTAAGACCAATCAGGAAATGTCCTTTCTGGATCTTGCACTAGTGCATTTTTTACTACATTTCCACCATTAAAAACCTTCTAGCTCACTGAAAATCGCATCGGAAACAACTACCACCTCAATCTGCTAAGGTTATAGGTACTAACTCACTTCTAATCAATTACTAATCACATGGTTAACGCTATGATCACGAAAACAGAACCCAAGACCAACCTCGAATGTTCGCGAATAACATCGACAATGTGGTTGTGAGAAAGTTGTCACGAGATACGATGTCAACGAAGAAGTCAGTGGGACACTCTTTTAGCTCGAAGAACAGGACCTGAACAGGAGTAGATCGTGAAAATTGATTACTTGAGAGTAGATAGTTGGCATAGTTACGATGAATGAGTTATTGTCTAACCCGAATGAACGCTATAAACATGTCTGATCGTGGACCGAGAGCAGAGGGACAACAACATAACAGGTGGATGAAACGTTTCCATTGCTCGAATCCTTCGAAAACCTAGGATAGATTTGTGTAGATCAAAATATCCGTTCTATTTCCAAAAGATGAATCATAGCTATGAAGTCAAGTCAGGATATGCGTGCTAAACCTGGTGGTATAACTAAACTTCGCTTGTCCTAGTGAAAGCGGTGTTAATTTTTCAGCCAGGCATAGAATAAATTATTGAATGTTCATTACCAAATGTCATTATGCGTTCCCTTTTCCGCTTTATTTTTATGGAAACCTGTAGCGAATACTTGCTCGGAATGACGACCTACTCAATAGAATGGTGCGCAATCGCGATCATATCATGAGTGCGAAGTTTAAAGATTAGAATTATATTAGGTTGTCCCAAAAATAATGGCCGTTTTGGAGGTGCGCATTCCAATGTGCGTAACTCCGTTCAAACTTGAGCTTTTCCTCTGAAATAAGAAGTACTATGAGCAGAATTTCTAGCAGATTTTTGCAGTACAGTAAAATTTGTGGGAGGAGAAAAGCTTAAATCACTGGAGTCAAGGAAGTGCGAAAGGTTAATTTTCAGTACACATTGATCCACATGAATTTTCTAGAAGGCAAGCGGTTTTACTGCAGGTTTAAAAGGAAATCTTATTAGGCAAAGGTGTGGCCAACACAAATCTACAAGGAGGGATCCAGAGCTTGACTAAGAAAAATTTTGCGTGGTTGGGTATGAACCTGTGTGGATTTGCCCATCCCGCCAGTGGGAGTGCACTTCTTCGGCTCACCAAAACTAACGTGTCCTCTACCGAATCTAACGTTAGAGACCAAAATGGTAACGGGCAAGGTATTTGGTAAATTCCACTCTTGGCCTGGTCCAGCTCCTGTCGAACACCTCGAGCAGAAATTCGTCTATCAGGAAAAGTTACCCTTTTCTGAAATGTCGAGATTTTTCGGATGTATCCAGGTCTCCCCAACCGATACGAGCACGACAAAACTCCATTTTTTAGGCAATTTCCACTCATCACTAAAATTAGCCCACTTTTCCTGGAAATTCCATAGCAGTGTTTATTAGAGAGATTAAAGTAGGTGGTGCCAAAAGTTAAGCACAGACCGGCGATGCTTTTGTTTAAAATCGACTTCGCCTGTACTTTCGCCATATTTAAATGCCAAGAAGACTGAATGGCTACTGGTTTAGTTGCATTCAACCTAGCTTTTAACATTTTTACGGAGTGTTTCAGAATTCTCGTCTCGCCTCCAGAACTATGCTATCGTTTCTGAGAGCTTTCATGACCATCACCTGTTCAAAGTTGGAAACTCGTACCGTTCCGGAAATGTTTCCCTAATCATAGCTTCTTTGTGCTTACAACACGACTACCTGGCCAAATGCAGAGCCAACACCAAATCCGGCTTTTGTCCTAATAGGGCGGCAAAATAGTCTAAAAAATGGGAGAACCCAAAAACCATGTTTTGCCTCATCGCACAATGTCGTCTGCAGAAACCATAAAGAAGAGTAATTGAGAGAGGTTTTTCAGAGTCCAGATAGAGCAGGACTTCCTCTTTATAATCGTTCAAAGTTTGCCTATCTAGCTCCTAAAATGATGATTTTATGAAATTCCAAACATTCATTACTAGATTTCATTTATTTCGGGACAACCTAATAATACTTCCAGAATCCTCAGAATTTCTGAATTTAAATGAATTGATTCGAATGGTGTTTTTATTCATTTTCACACAATTCATGGATAAGTCAGGAACTCCCCAGTATTTGGAGCCTTGCAGAAATGCTATAAGACATTTTGCTAAACCAAATAAAGTACTTGAATAAAAATTGCACATATCAAATGCGACGGATAACATTCTCTCTCTGCACTTCCCGGGATGGTTGACCTTTCCTGTTTATGCACCAAAGATGACCAATCTGCATCACCCGTGTCAATTGTTGAAATAGAAACTAGAATGTATCTGAAGGAACTGTGGTAATCACGAGATTAACTGAGATTCGCAAGGAATACTTGTTCTGAAGTACACAAGTTATGAAACTCAAGCCTTTCAACTACGAAGGATCTTCCAGAGTCGTCAGAGATGGAAGGGTTATTATCCCAAAGTCTCAGGCTACCAACCAACACTTCAATGTTGCCCTCTCTACAGCGAAGTTTCAAGATGTACACGTACACGATGTTTCAAGGTTGTCCTCTCTATAGTGAAGTTTCAAATTGCACACTCTTGGTCACTTTGGGCCATGGATGTTTTACAGCAAAAGATCAAATTGAAACACATATGTATACTACACTTCGAACCGAATAAAAATCTAATAATTTTGTTTCTCTAAAAACAATTTAGGAAACAATTCAAACATCTAGATATTCGAGAATGAGGAAATCCTAGTGCTCCTCTTCTCTTTCGTGCAGCATTGTATTGGTTTCCCATCTTGGAACATTCGAATTTTCAATTTATTCGAAATCGAATTTGCTAAGGAGAAGGCTAGGTTTGGGGCCTTCTCATTCTCAAATATCAGGAGGTTTAAAGTGTTTCCTAAGTTGTTACTAAAGTTACAAAATTATTCGTTTATTCGGTCCGAAGTATAATATAATGTATAGATGTGCCCCTGTAGAATGGGCCGTACGGATGTCCCCAACGCTTGTTACGAGTCAATGTCGTTACCTTTAGTCTGTGTATCATGGTCGAATTATATCCTTATTTATGTCTAACATGTCAACCAATTATCTGCTGGATAGAGACAGACAGAGAGAGAGAGAGAGAGAGAGAGAGAGAGAGAGAGAGAGAGAGAGAGAGAGAAAGCGACGACGTTACACCTCAACCTACAGGACTATATGAGTACTACGTGAAGTCCCCATTCACGAACAAGTTCTGACGGTTTCCTTATGAAACGAAAAGAAGGTAGAATGAAGAGCAGCTTAGAAGAAGTCAAGGAGATCGTCATGACATTCCTGTGATTGCTGGGCTAGGATTCATGGAACGTTAACCACGCAAACCAATGATGGTCTTGTATGGATTACACAATGAGAAAAGGCGCAGGAAGCGAAAGTTGGTTTGCTAGCCTGGGTTTGCTTGGTTATGCGTTCATGAATCCTAGCCCTGCTTTAGAGACTTCACGAGTTTCACATACTCTTGGCTTTAAAGGACGTAAAACTCACATCTAACCATAGCGCGAGAAGTGCGGGAAAGGGTGTAGAGCGTTATACCCGGAGAAAGCGGCGTCGCCAAGCTCCGCGATTAGTCAATCCATGCCACCGGCCGATGGCAGAGATAGGCTTCGCCGCCTTCTCCAGGCATAACGCGCCACGACCTGCGAGAAATCTCTGAGAATGGAGGACTGCTTCGGGCCTGGAGCTCCACACCTCGAAAAGGCGGTGCGACCGAGCTTTGCGAATGGCCCGTTGCGTGAGTTGACCAGCAGTGGAGCTTTTCCGCACCGCCTTTTCCAGGTATGACGCTGCACATCCGACTGCTTCCCATAAGCTTGAGTGCGCGCTCCCTGACGTTGGTTTATCCCACCCTGCTGATGTCTTTTGCGCATGTGCTAGTGACCGAGCCAACGTTAGCGTCCTCGGCAAAATCTACAGGTAGGTAGTAATTCATTGTGTTCTTCTTACCCATATGATTCTCAGGAAACCGAAAACAAGGCATGGAAAAAATCTACTCCAGATGTGAGAATTTACCTGAGTGATGTCCTCAACAAAAACACATAATGAACTGCGATTTTATGAAACCCTTATTCGTATCATTTCACAAAATTCGTGACATCAAAACACACCTGACCGATCAAGAAGCACGCAAAGGCAAATTGTACTTCGGCTAGCAATTGTTTCCAGTCACCGTCTAGTTGCCGTATAACACGTTCCAAACGATCCGTATAGTCAATACCAACACGGTTTTCGTTAGCCTGAATTCGCACCGTGAAGAAAAACTGAGGAAGATGTGGCAGTATCTTATATTACATGTGCCTTTTATATGTATAACGAGAAAAAAAAAGCTGCATAACAAGTAAGAAGTAACCGTGTATCAGGTACAGAAACGAGAGTTCAGCACTTTTGAAAAAAAAGTGAAACAAATACGAATAAAGGTAGTGCAACAAGACTACATAACAACGGCTGCGTGACAAGAGGTACGTCGCTGCGCTGTGATTGGCCGATTCATACGCGCATCGCGGTTGCAGCATTCAGAGATAGGAGCACCGCGGAAGAGAAATGGACAAGTTTTTTGGGCTCGGCTGGGACAGATGAACGCTCACGGAGCCGTCGGACTATAAGGAGGTGTCCACCGATGCCATTCTATGCGTCGAAGTGGAAGAAGCAGCCTGGATTTAAGAAGCGTACGCGTGCGGCATGGTCGCGTTGCGGCGTACGCCTTGACCGTCCCCCCATAACAACAACAAACAGAGAAAGAGCACTTACGTTCAGCTGAGGAATGGCTAGAAATCGAATTTCATATCCATCTCTGATCTTCATAATTGGCAATCCTTGTTGATCCACGAATCGAGTGCGGACTGGGTGCTCACGATCCACACTGTTGCTGCATCCAACAGTTGCATTAAGCTGAATGTTTAAGAAAAGGAGAGGTAAAGGAAAAACACTTATCCGAAAATACACACAAATCACACCTCTTCGTTTTCCATTAAGCATGTCTCCATACTTACGAGTTCGGCTTGTGCTGATATTTTACCCTTCAATGGGTTAAGCCTTAAGCAGATGTATTTCAACGGAAAGAGACACGCAGATGGAAAGCGACCCACCTTTCCACGGTTTGTCCATTCATAAAGTCCGTCAACGCGTACCAACTCCTATAGTTTTCGAAAGGATAAGGACCCAATGTCGAGTCTATATTCTTGAGGTTTAGCCTGAACCGGTTCACCTAAACGTAATTAGAAATGGAAGTAAAAGTATGTTATATTTTACTGTTGTGGACACAATTTTCAAGCTATTACTAAAGGAACAAATTAGAATGAAAAACTCCGGTTTTCGCGAATCGAATACCCCCTGTGGTGTCTTCTGCTCAAAATTACAAAGCAAAATGGCATTTACTTTAGCTTGAAACATGCATCTGAAGAATATTTCATTTTGGTCCAAAATTCGCCCATTAACCATCTCCGATATGTACTTTTGAACGGTAAGAGACTGAAGAGAACTATACCTATCGGCCAAAATGAGATGATGTTAAATCATCGCTCAGCAAACAAACTGGAGGATAAAAATTAGGTAACAATTCATAGCTACCATTGATTTTATAATCCAAATGTAAGATTAAGTGTTCCGTACACAAGACATTAATCACCTCAATTCAAATGTGACTGCAGAAAACTTTGTCATATTCCTTAACAAAAAAAATTATGTAAGACCTGCCTCTTCGTCTGATGCAACTTCATCTGAGAATGTTTCCTTTTGTTTATCCCATTTCTTCACCACTATTTCTTCGGACTTGAAATTGTGAAAGAATCCTGCAAACGAGGCGTGTGACCTGAGTAGATTACGGAACATGCTAAAGTGTTGGCGAAAATGGAAAAGTCTTCACCTATCCTCGGAGCTCCTTTGACACTACAATAAACGAAATGAACTCCAGCAGGTATCATCTTCAAACCCATGAATTTAGGACCAACAGTCCACGATTTGTAGTCGATGCCGAATTCGTGGCCTTCTGGGAAATCTTTCAAGATCTGTAAATGGACAAAGGGTAACAAAAATACCAAAATGGGTATAAGATGACATCAAATGGGTTTAAAATTCATTCGTAAATTACATGAGCCATGAGAAAGAGGGTGCAAGAAGCTGAACTGTTTAAAATTGTTGCAGAACAAAGTATGAAGATACACAGTGTTTCAAATGCGAAATTCGTATAGTTGAGTAAGCGTGCACACTGGATGTCTTCCTCTTCACTCTCTTCAAGGTGTGCGCGGTTTTCCACGCCCTTCTTTTCTTTGGCGCCTCTCCAACTGTATTTTCCAGTAAAGCAGATCATGTAAGAGCAAATAAGAAGTAGAAAATTTCCTCGAGAATACAACCACTACGATCGAGAAAAAACTGCCAAAATGAAAAAAAACTGCTTTCTTTCAATGTGAAAAAATTCCCAGAAGAGCGCGGGTGTGTCTAATAGAACAAAGAAGAGCGCATCTGTCAAGATCATATGCACAAGTTACTGAAAACAAGAAGTCATGGAAATACGGCACCACTCCACCCTAGGACCGGAGCACTTCAATCAAAAATCACAAAATTTTGGTAATTGATTATATCCCCACATGGCGTTATTCATGTTTCCTGCGCTAGGAGTCAAATTTGACGCCCTGCAAACATGGATAACGCCTAACCATTTTCGAAAGTCAATCATGGCGACAGGGTTGGTCTGCAAACGCCTCGCTATCCTATGGAAACTAATGCATAAGCAAAGGGAATCAAGAGTAAAAATCTTGTGGACAGAGGGTAGCATGTGATCGAACCAAGGATTTCCACACTGATTTTCTCAAAACTGTATACGCTTCAGCAGCATTACCAGAAGTATGGGCACAGAAGCCGATTAATATTAATGAAATTAGAGCACAGACTCCCATAAGCTCTCACAAGGTCAGTGCAAGAAATTAGAAGGTGAAAAGAAGAAAATGAAAAAAAAACTAAACAATCCAAATAACACTAAAAACAGATCCATAAAAATGTGAACCTCACCACAAACGCTCCTGAAGAGTACATGTAGTTGACGACTTCTGGTGGTAGTTCTGCTCCATGTTTTAAAGTGTGCAATATATGAAAAGCCATCTGAAAACTTCGAAAACTTAAAAAGAGGTGAAACCGAACGGAACAAACGAACGAAAGAACTTCCACCCAACAAATCCTCGTGAAATAGAAGGAAAAACCTTTCCTAGTCAGTACTATGAAAGGAACGGCGAAAAGAAAGCACACAGAGCCCACGAACACTGAAAATTTCGAAGTTTCTGTCCCGGGAACGAAATGGTGCAGTTGCGGACGCCACCACAAAGTACGGCCATTTCTCCGAATTCTCTCGGAATTGTTTATGCTGACCACATTCAAAGCACCACCTGATACGACGGTCACTACGAGATGTGCACTGTGCTGTTTACAGTCCTTACCCGTGGAGAAATAAATCGCTCGTTGTGTCGTTAACTTTCAAGTTAGATATCCATCATTTTGCTGAAAATCTGCGAATTACTGAAGTGGTGCGAAAAAATGTGTCACCTGCGGTCACAGGGTGTGACGAACGGGAAGTGCAAGAGATAGAATTCTTTTGAACTTCGTAGGAGTCGATGTTTGCAACATTTTCCGGAAATTCATCTGTCTTCGTCTATTGTGCAAAATTTGAACAGTTTATGAGCGATCATGGTACGTCTTAAAAAAGGAGAGAGTAGAATTCATATTTGCACAAGAAATTGTAACATTTGCAACCAAAGTTTGCATTGTTGCACGTCGAGCACCGCTTGGCCTCACACTTTCGTTTCTTTCTCTAATTTCTTGTCAGCTCTCACTGTTGATGAGACGGGCTATAAAGGAGACTCCAGTAGGTCCGCGCGCTGGCGCCGCATCGCATTACCTCGTGCACCACGACACTCTCATTGTCTGCGTCTCCGCACATTTCATTGATATCACCTCATTCTCTTCCAGTCCTTCTGCATCGTGTTCTACCCTGTCCAAGCAGGTGGAGACCATTGATATCACCTCATTATCACGCGATATTTCCTGTTCTAACCTGTCCGAACAGGTAGTGACCGTGGACCTCGAAAACCAAGGTTCCTGGGTTTCCTGCAGTTCTCGGGGTTTTATATTTTTCTCTGTTTACCACAAGAGGAGATGTCTCTATTATAACCTGTAGCTAACGCGAAGGTAGTAGAATTTTTGTGCACAATGCTTGTATTTCTCTTCATCCTCTCCAAACGCTGCACAATTTCCCTCGTTCTCTTTTTCTCTGGCGTCTCCTCAACTATGTGCTCGTGTGAAACGGACCATACTCGGGTGTGGGCCATCGTGAGGCAAAACGAGGCTGGGCATGTTCTTGTTATTGGTCCATTCGCAGGAGAGGCCAATCACAGAAACGTTGCCCGCCTTTTTCGCCACATAATGACCCATTCCCGACCATACTCCAAAGCAGAGAAATTGATGCCGTTGAGATATCCTTTCATATAGTTTCTTTTTTCATATGATCTCGTATCCTCTGTCGTGAAACTGGTTTCTAAGGCTGGGATGCATGAAACGGTGAACAAGCAAGCCAATGATGGTTAGCATGACTGGTTATCGTATAGACTACGTTCATTCGGCTATGCCTTGGTGAATCCTAGCCCTAATGGTCAGAAATGGGATCTGAGATCTTTTCTCTTCAAAAATTCTGTGCAAAACACTATCTACATTTCTGGACATTTCTAAATCTGAAAGAGTTTTGGCAAATTTAGTTCGCTCATAAGAGGCTCCCGTGGATAGCATCCGCTCGCACGTGCCGCACAACTGCGTCAGGGCACTCTCATTGTCTGCGCATCCGCATCTTTCATTGCTGTACTGTTCTCATTCTCAATAGATTTTTGATGCGGCACATGCAAGCGGGTCTGGACCACTAAAGTCTTCTCCAAATAGTCACTGCCGCTGCAATCCCGATTCACTCTAAGTTCCTCCATCGTCACATGTTTCTGTGTTGCCTCTGAACGTTCTGACACCCAGGTAGATCATAACGGCTCTTTCTCGTCCTGACACGCTAGTGTCCAGGAAGTGCCTGTCAGAACTTGCCAGCACAGGAATAAGACCGCGTCGCGCCTCTGCTCGCTAGCGGTTGGATAGCAGAAACCAAAATTGAATCAAAGTGACCGTGACTGTAGCCCGAGTTAATTTTGATTTTTGGAGCTTTCTCGAAAGTGAATTTGGCCGTTCTGTCAAGCCGTTATCTATGAATTCATCTTGACTTCCTAACCTATTCGATCTACTTCTATTTTTGCGTTTCGCTGGAATTCCAAGTATCTGGATCATTCGTGTTTGAATTTGTGAGTCATCGTCGTTCGCCCGCGTCCATGACATTTTAAAATGTCATTCGCCGCCCAGCCCGCTTATATTCGTTGCAAATATCTGCAATGGAAGCTGTGTTCAAAGGTGCGGCAAAGATTTTACTTGTCGACGTTACCGCTTTGTTGAGTAGCAGCTGAGTAAGAATGGAAAACAGGGATAAAGCCACGGTTTCCCTCCACCACAAGAAATAGAACCTCTTGAATAGAGGTTTTGATCGCTGCGACCGCTGCAGCACTGATTTTGGTGCGTATCGATTGGCCGCCAACGACAGCGGCGACGACTCCACCGACGCGCCGCCCACAATCGATATGTACGAGAATCAGTGTCGCTGCCGCTGCAGCGACACCAACCGCTATAGTTCCCGAGGAGTATAGCAGCAAAGTATGATACACTGTTCAAAGCGATTCACACGTCACCCGAATGCTAAAAAATCACATCAACATTTTCCCTGGCTCCATCACAAAGCCCAGAATACGACAAATTCTGAAATGCGGAAATCTCAGTGGGTGTTGCCTTCAGTAACGAAATGTTTCCCATATTGAGACATTAATTCGAACAATGAGACAGCTTACACCTTTGGATAATAATTTACTGAGTTAGGTACAGGTGGCGTCAATGGTGATTACTCGTCTGCGGGCTCGAAAAGTACGCGGCGCAACCGCGTCGTTCCCGATGAAATCGTGGCCGCAGTGGTGAATCTGGGTTTTCTTGGTAGTTGCTCATCACATTCGAAAGTAACAAGTGAGAAAACTAACTGACTATCAAGAAAACCCCATAATTTGATGTCCCGGAGAGGATGCCTGCTCGAGCGGCGCGGTCGCGCCGCGTGCTTTTCGAGGCCGCAGACGGGTCATCCGCCATCGACGCCCATTGTATGGTCTGTTCATGTTCCTCTGCGTTGTTCTTTTTGCTGCTTCGTATGTTGGGACATCAATCTAAGAGATTCTTCAATTTGTTTTCCAAAGAGTGTAAAGTGACGCTGCGGTTTCAGTGGTCTTCTTTGCATATTAGGCAAGGATTGTTCGTGCTTGCCAGCCTGGAACCGAAACTTCCTGTAAACTTTCTTCTTTGGGAATGTTGACGCTACATTCGGGCGTGGCTCATCCACTTATCAAAGCGGCTGAGAACAATGACCCTTATGAGTGCAGCAAAGAAATATTAGATAGAAATTTCATCGGAGAGGGTGACAGACATGTCTATACACCTTGCTTCAGTTACAGTAGCTATTGCTCGATCTTCACAAATCGAGCTGAAATCTAACATATGGATTCAAGATCATTTCTTATTCCACTCAGAAAACAATCTATAACGTAAACACTTGGCCTCGAGGCAGCTCTTTTCACACTACAAGAACTCCGAATATTTTCTAGAATGCAGGACATCCGTCACCTATGTACGCCCTTGCACCGGCCAGTAAGCGCGCCACTGTACGAGGAGTGCAATGCGGCTGCGTGACAAGAAGCACGCTGCTGGGCTGTGATTGGTCGATTCATGTGCGCGTCGCGGATGCAACCTTCAAAGGCACGAGTAGCGTTAGGGAGAAATAAACAAATCTTACAATTAGCTCGGGCGAGACAGAAGAATGCTAGCGGAGCCGAAAAACTGTTAGGAGGTGGCCACCGATGTCATTCAATGCGTCGAATGTTAAGGGGCAAGATGAATTTAGGAAGCGCACGCGTGCGGCGCGGTCGCGTGGCGTACATCATGACCACCTCCCACGCGATGCAAACTATTGCCCATGGAAGCCGCTTCCCAACTTCCACAAAATTGTTCAGCTAAGGACATGCATACCATTGCGATTAGCGTCTCCTGACGGTTCCAAATTTATAAAAACTTCGATAAAGACGTCGAGCTGTGGCACTCCTTCAGAAGAAACTATAAGCTACTTACATCCGCTTCTTTGGTTCCTTTTCTTAATGTGATGCTCTCGTTCGTTTTTGTTCCAGAATGCTGAGTCATTCAGTGGTCGAAATACAAATGATGAAAGTTCAAATAGTTCATAAAGTCTTTCCAAAATTCGTATCTGCTCAGTCGCATTCCATGATTAGAAATGCTTGGCTGAGACGACGCATAAATTTGTCGGCATAATTCATTTTCGGCTGAGCTGAATGTTGTTGCTGAACATTGTGAGTGGAAATTCGAATCTGTGGCAAATGGGCGTCTATAATTTCTATGGTTTTGTGTGTCGTAACGTCAGAAATAGCTATGCTAGGGCGCTACACCTCAATCAATGAGATAATTCTATTCAATAATCAGTGGATCATGACTTGACTTCCTGGAAACTTGACTTCTTGAAAAAAACTAGAAACATTCGCGTAGCTTCCGTTCTGTGCTCTATCTTTTAAACAAAATTATACTAAGAGCATTGAATCCCACCTAGTACTCCCCAGTTGAGGAGGGAAGCCCCAGGCTAAGAGCAGAACTGAAGGAAAGCACTGACCAGAATGGAAGATTTTCGTCCATCCGTCATGCGCTAGAACAAATGGTAGGATAAATGCTTACTTCTTACATGGGTAATTAAACCATTCAGTGGATTAGCGTTTGGGTTAACGCGTATCAACAAGCAATGTGGTGCTGCCCTCACCGCGACGAATGCCATGAGGGATTGCATGCAGGAATAACCCAGGGTAAACGCGTTCATACCACACAATTCTACTCATAGGTAACACGGGCGTCAAGTCGTTTACACTGGGTAATCTCGGTGATGCATCCAGACCCAGGATTGGAGTGCCCCGTATGTTGAACTCTGGCTCTGCTGAGAGTGGAATCTCAACAGAAGTTCAAAAATTAATTAAATCATTGCCATAGTCACTAAGGTTAATAACATGTTAAAGAGGCCTTATTTCTTCAAGCTTTCTTGCCCATCAGGAACCTGAATGGCTCCCGCAGGCTATGTAAGAGCGGGGAGGTTGGAGTACTGAGAGGAAAACTAAGAAAAATCACCCGATTATGGGAACCGGATGCGCCAATGGCTTTGAAGGTAAAGTTGGCGAAAATCAATTTTAACTCCAATTATGCAGAAAAACATTGATAAAAATAAAAAGATTATCTTCCATGTTGTATTGCTGCTCTAGAAGGGTAGTTCCTTAGGTGCGATGGGATTTTCCATGTCTCGTCTCTTATTCGTTGCCTCATCTTTCTGTCGTAGGCGGTGAGGCCTGGCTTTTGTGATTATTTCAACAGCTGCCATCGCTTTCATTTTTTACTGCTCATCCCCATCCGTATTAAATCAATCGCGGATTGTGGAATCCCATAATGTTCACCAGCCGCTGCCCTTTCGTAATAATGTGCTTCGTGCCTCTGCTGGGGTTCCTGGACATGTCATTTTCTTGGTTGTATACACACACGAAGAAGAGCCAATGCCGACTGTGGCTTCGTGTAAGAAGCCGTCACTTCTTTTCTGAAGTGAAAATCAGCCCCTTCCCGCTCTGTAGCTCTTCTTACAAGTCGTAACTAATCGTCGGGCTAGTTTCGATTCGTTACCTACCGCGTAGTTCACTGTTGATGCACGTGTTTTCCTCACATGCTTCAGTTCCGGCTGATCTTACCTATCTATTTTCGAGAATCCTGTGAAGTTCAAGGATCATTGTGGTCATCGCAATCAATATTAGAACGTCTGTGAAAACTGTGGGTAATTAGAAATAGGCTGTTTTTGGCAGCTTTTTTATAGCATGCAGAAAACCCTGGGGGCCTTCACTGGATTTCAATGTAGAAATAAAATAAAATAAAAGGATAAAGTGGTTGGCGTTGATCAATCCCGTCACGTGGGATGCGCCACGCATTCGACTTCATCTGAGCATCGTAGAGGCGTTGAATGCGTATGTGCCGTATACAGTGACTTGCGGGGGCATCCGATGAGCCAAGTCAGTGCTTCATCCTCCCAGACTCCTCTGGTACCAATTTACCGACCCCGCAGGGATGGATGGCTTGCTTGATCAGGGGCGCGATCGAACCATCGACCGTGTGCGTGCGCAGCGAGCCTCTTACCACTGCGCCACACGCGCGTAAAAATATAGGAAAGAAATTATTCCTATGAGTCGTTAGCTTAATGTTGTGATCCCTGCTGGGTCGAACACTGCTTCATAAATTAAATAAAATTTTGCATCAATTCATTTTCAACTACCTCCTTGTTGCTGTTTTCACATATTCATTCCCAATCTTAAGACCTGAACTTTACAGTGGGTGTCGATAGCGGTGACCCATCCATGGCCTCGAAAAGCACGCGGCACGACCGCGCCGCTCACTTTGGAATCGTCGCTACAGTGGCGAATTTGGGTTTTCTTGATAGTTGTTCATCACATTTGATGACATAACTAATAAGAAAACTAACTGTCGAGATCAGCCCATAATTCGTTGTCCAGGAGGGGATTCATGCTTGAGCGGCGCGGTCGCGCCACGTGGTTTTCGAGTCCGTGGATGGGTCACCACCATGGACGCCCACTGTACTTGAGTATCTTCATTTCCAGAAATCGGACTCTTCGAGTTAACTTTCTGGTGAACACCCTTAATTTTCTCACAGATCACATACACATATCATGTTGGAGGAAACGTTCCATCCAAAACTACGAAGTAGTCTTTGCATCACACAGCACCGCCTATCCACCAAACTGCGGCGCATCGTGGCTGGCCTTCGAAAACCCTGGGGAATAGCTCAGAGGATCTGCTGTATTATAGGTCATATCCTTATTTCTGTCATTTTTTTCATATTAAGGGTATTGTTGAAAACTTTCGGACGGGGCTTCCCTGCTCAGCATCTTACTTGGTATGATTTCTGCATAAGCCGTCAGTGAAGTAAGAAAAGTCGTTCCAGTGTTTGCAAAATTTCAACGTCAGCAGGTTCTTCCAGATTTCCGAAAACAATCTGTCAGCGGGTAATGGGCAATGCACATTGCGTCCCAGCATAGTTAGGCCGGCTATTTAATCGAAGTGGAACTTGCCGATGCCAGCGTCGTTAGGTTCATTTTCTTCTGGAGACGTGCAGTTTTATCTTCTATGGTCGGCTTTAAACGCTTCATATTTGTTATCAGCACCCATGTTTTAACATTTCTGACAGGTCTTGGCAGTAAAATTAAAAATAAGGCAGTAGTGGAGACCCTTTTTTAAGAATATTTGCACATTGATGCTTGGAAAAGACTGCTTTATCAGCAGGGTCATAGTACAGCCTATGAATTATCTACACCTGGTGGTCTTTGTATGGAAATCAGTGAGAAACGTCTAGAATTGTCTTTATAACTGTTTCAGCTCAATTAAAGTCTTTCTGTGGACGCGTACATCACTGGGATTACCTGGGGTAAGCGTCTTGATACCCACGAATTTACCCAGCGTTAACACGGAAATCAACACGTTCACCTCGGGTAATGTCAACGATGCATCCAGGTTCTGCTGTGTTCACTGCACTGAGCATGGATTCGAGGTCTGCCATCTGCCACCAATCTGAGCCAGGATGCGTCACTGAGGTTACCCAGGTTAAACGCATTGATGTCCGTGTTAGCGACGGGTAAGCCTGTTTCGCCTCTTATCCCTAGACAGGCAATGTTTCAACTCAATTCTAAACTACTCCCGAGGCTCATCGGTAGGGTAGGAGTTTTGAGTTAGAAAAGACGGGGAAGGGGATCAATATACCTAAGGGAAGGGACGGAGTTGGTACGAGAGGTGGTTGATCTAGGTGAGAAAGCGGTCAAACGTCAAAAAAAATGGTAAGCTAAATTCGGGTTGTGTTAAGAGGTTCACCCTGGGTAATCTCAATGATGCATGCGACCTCTCAGTGAAGTGTATTTACTTTTAACAAATGATTTGTTTACACTCTGATTTCGCTTCCGATTGTCTGTTTACACCCCCTGCCCCTTTGTGATTATTCATCCTGAATTGTCCGTATTTCTATTGCTTTTTCCACACAGCGCGTCATCATTTCAGAGGTTTGTATAGGTGTATCAATCACACGTGGAAAAAAGGCCTCTTCTCTTTTGTCTAAAACGACTGCATCAGACCTATGATACATGAGTTGGCAATGTTGGAAACGCGGCGATCATCACTTCGTATGGAGCCTCGTACGAGTAGAGAGGCTAACTAGGAGTTATGGACGAGATAGCCAGCTATCAGCAACTTTCCGGCCAATGCTGGTCAGCTGATAAATGATGCTGCTGTTGTACTTAGCACACAATTCCAAAGAATTTTTGACAATCATTCTGTGAAGCTTATCAGGTTTCGAAGATGAGAGCTTCATCAGAGGTACTTTTTCTGAGAAATTCTTTCTTTTTCTTTTTTTTTTATTTGAAAATTTACCGCCTCTCTAATTCCTGCACCAAGTCATGTTTTTATGCGCTCTTCATTCATAAATTTGTTTTTCTTTTTTCACTTTGATTGATACTCCGTTACAAAAGTCAAGTATTTTTTCAAACTAGTACTAATGCTGGTGGAAAAAAATGCACTAACCCAGATAGAAAAGCAAAACGTCACAGCAAAGGATACGAGTTTGTACCAATGCAAGGGAGATGGTTCAGTTGTTCCTGAGGAAATACATATTGAAATTCCTCAGTTGTCAGTAGGAAGTATGGACTCCTACGTAAAATGAGAGCAGTTCCAGTTTGATATATTATACATTATTCCCTGAAGTTTACTAAAGGGAGCATTTGCCAAAATCCCCGTATATGAGTTAAATGGAAATGTCTGGAGCACTCTGTCATTCTATTTGTGAAAGGAATAAGAATGATCAGTCACCTATGGAAACACTCCAGTTATAGTCGCGAACGGAGCGGCCTTACCTGAACTCACATCGTACGACACACCAGTTAACATTGGCTCAATTCCTAGTGCGCGGTACGTGGCATTGTCCTTCTGTGACGGGGCCCACTAACTTACAAGAGGAACATATGACTCTCTATATATTTCAGCGCATAGGAAGCAGCACTACTCTTGCATTTCTGGCATATTCTTAGCGATCTCATCACAAACTATGAATTCCGCGTCGCTCAAAGGCTCCTAATACGGCTAATTTTCAACCCGGAAAGTTTCAGTGGGGGTTGCATTCAATTCAGGTTTACTCCTTATTTTTCATGATTTCTCATTGTGTTCTTAAAATTCTATTCAAAAAAAAACACTCAAATCAGTTTTCTGTCAATTTTTTTGCAACACAAAATTCCCTCTTATTTTTATCATTTCAAAGTGTGTTAGGGAATTCCTTTCCGCGGCGTAATTTGTCTGTTTTTTACTGACTACGTAGACATCTAGTACCTGCTCTGTACTTACACACCAGACCATTTGTTCTCGCTCACCAATAACTCAACGTTGTTGTTGGCACCTGTTGGCACGAGTTGTTCGAAAAAAGGAACACACGTCTCGAGAAAGTTCATTGGACAACATTGGCCTGATGGATGGGGTGTTGTAATTTCACAACAGTTGTTTATGTGTTCACTAGTTCAGCAAATTTCTTTACTCACTTGGATAAATTATTTATACTACTAGTGATCCATCAATCCCTCTTTGAAAAGTTTTCTGTGACCCGACCTAAGGCCTCAATCGTCGTCTAAATCGAAGTCACCAGTAGAACCCCGGTCCCTATCACAAGCCCCATCGAAGGCAAAAACGAGATAGCCAGAGTTGAGGTCCGAGATAGCCAGAGTTGAGCTGACATCCACATTACCTTGTCATCCACTACAAACCCTCAGGCCGGATCAAAAGTAGACGTCTTTACATCCAAAATTTCCACATCTGTAGATTTCAAAGTTGACGCGACCTTTTTCCCTGAAAATACTTCCATCTGAGGAGACATGTCAAGAGAGTTGAAAGTACATGCTGAAGGTTTTGAAGGTAATACCTGTATACAAACAGTGAAATTATTCAAGTTAGATTGATGTTCGCAAAGAAAGAAGAACAAAGGACAGCCCTGAGTCACCACATATCGTAACAAAAGGCCGCGGTTCTTACACATTCAGTATTGAAACCGTTTTCCAGGAGCGATTCGCCATTTCAACACATTCGCGACTTTACGCCCTCGGCATGATGTGACACATGGACACGGGCGGTCCCTTAAGCACGTTTTTGTGACCAACCGGTTGTGCACGCTGTCCCACGCATCGCACCACGCGTGTCAACAGGTTGAGCACATTTTCTCGAATGTGTTAGTAAAAAAATCCTCTATTTTCTCCAGAAGTTATTTTTTGGCCTTTGAAATCATTGGAATGTCATCCCACTAGATTCGATGTCAATCTCATGTTGGGTTTAAAAACTAAACAAACAAGCCAGTTTCACCAAGTTGTTGACATTTTTGGCCGTCTCTTCTGTTTTCACCTTTGCTCTTGGAAAAACAAACAAATAGAGCGTCACCACTCACAAAGGTGGGTGCTTTCGAGCTGATAAAATCTGCAATTGGTCTAGCCCGCCTTCTGGACTGGTTTAAGATGCAGATACATCTCTTCAGTCTGAGATTTTCCTTTTATGTTTTTCTCGTTCAACGCTCTAATGGCTCAGATTATACCTGAGACCAATTAAAAAATCAAACAATATAGTAAAATTAGAAAAAAATTTAATACACGAAAAAGACAAGGTCCTACAGCGTTCACAAATTGTCCTTCCTACAGGTCCTTCTTTTTCATCATTTCAACTCATTCGAAATCGAATAATCAAATTCGAACACAGACACATTTTTTGGCCTCACATGCAGTTACAAAATCATCATTGTCCTGAATCCGTTCTCAGAATATCCGCGTAAATCGTTCATCCTAAAATTCTGGCCGTTTCTGGGTAAATCTTATCTTAACCTCGCGTTTATCTTGCATTTTCAAAGCGATCGGTGAAATTCACTTGAACTTCCGGGTGAATTTCCGGAAAATTCTCTAACCTCCACTTGAACTCCGTTGATTTCCTTGCATCCCTCATACTTCCATTCGGCTGCGTGACAAGACGTATGCTGCTGAGCTGTGATTGGTCGATTCATGTGCGCGTCGCGGCTGCAGCGTTTAAACGTACGAGGAGCGCTGGGGAGAAATAGACAAGTATTCTGAGCTGAGGTGGGGCAGATGAATGCCATCGGAGCTGAAAAAGTGTAAGGAGATGTTCACCGGTGTCATCCAATGCGTCGACTTTGAAAGAATAACCTGGACTTGGTGAGCATGCACATGCGGCGCGGTCGCGTCGCGGCGTACGTCTTGACCGCCTCCCCTTCCGTTCGAGTTTTAAGGTAAATCGCCGATGAGGTATCACCAGTCCATTCAAAACCGTCCTCTCTTACTATGTACGTACAGTGAGTGTCGATGGCGGTAACCTATCTACGGCCTCGAAAAGAACGCGGCGCAACCGCGCCGCGCACTATGGAATCGACGCTGCAGTGGCGAGTCTGGGTTTTCTCGGCATTTGTTCATCACATTTGATGTTACCTAATAAGAAAACTAATTAACTTTCAAGAACACCCCATACAAGTCTGTTGTCCTGGAAGGGATTCCTGCTTGAGCGGCGCGGTCGCGTCGCGTGCTTTTCGAAGCCGCGGAGGGTCACCGCTATCGACGCTCACTGTATGTGCGGTAGCAAACAGACGACCAGGTTATGGATACGGGGTTCCAAAGTTTTGCGAGTAAAAAGTTTTCTGAGAGCTGTGAATTAGCCTGGAGTGCAATCATCGAGCGCTTTCGCCATGCAATCCTAGTGTAGAGGATCCTGGAAAAACTTGAGGCATCTCGTAGCCGGATTAATAGATGCTCTAAGGAAGGGCTTAACCATAACACTCTTCTAGAGTGAACGAGTTTGAAGGGCAAAATCGTTGGATCTCACCACTTTGCTACGATTTTCTTCCACTTGTTGAAGCAATTCCATTAAACTTATAAAATCTACCCGATCTTTCCCTGTAGGATCCTACGCATTTCCGATCACTTGCAAATTCATGCACTGTTCTAGAACGTCTCTAAGTCCTGAGATTGGTAGGATATGGTTCCAGAGGGTCGGTTAATCCCTCCAGTCTGATTCATTCTTACATAATACTTCTTGTCTGTGTTCCCCAACATACATATTTATTCTCTGGACAGTTACATTTTCATGGTTTTTTCTTAGAAAAATTACCAGCACAAGAAGTTTTTGCTCTTTTTGGATTCTTTTCACCGTTTACATGTTATAAATTTATTTCCCTTCGAACAAGAGAGCAGCTGATAATCATTTCACTAAATCCGACCACTGCCAGTCGCCAGTTTTTGGTCTTTATGCGGGAGAAATTCCATCCTTATCGCTGTGCGTTCATTATCAAGGACACTTTCCTATGCAATGAATGATGATTATTTGTCTTAGAACTGAACAGCACCTCACCTGCTACACTTACTGTAGGCTTTTCTTATCAAAAGTACGTTTTTCCGCGATGATCGCTGTTGGCAATGGAAATGTAGCGTAGAAAAGTAGCGAGCAAATACGCGGAACTCCGGTTCCACCGCTTGCAAATCGCTAGCGGAACCTGCGTGGACTTTTTGAGCCAATGCTTCCAGATCTTCATCGTTCCTTTGTTCACAGTGGATGTTGGAACGGCCGTAATTAACACCATTTCCTTTGAAATGTGTTTCTTCTGCACCTTTATGAAGATGACTCCATATCGTTGACGTTGTTTTCTTCACTAATTTAAACTTCACCGTGGAAGGTGTTCTATTATTTCTAATAGCTTCTCTGAGTCTTCTTCTAAATCGTATCCTATAATCGGACGTTCTACTCATTCGGACGTCAAAATTGAATATACGTATAAAGTATATGTTCACTATTCTACAGTTTCAAAATACTTGACTTCAATCGACATGGAAATAAAAATAAGTGAACTTATTATGAGAAAATAGAGAAGAAAAGAATAAATAGCAATTAAATTGTCCATTTCGTTCCTTCCCTTAAACGGACTACCGGTAAAAAGGGGTAAACCACCTTCAATCGACATGGAGAGAAAGGTTCAAAAGTGGACACTCCATGACACTGACTAATGATCAGCGCTCGTTATAGCATCTGCTCTCATTTTTAACCCGGAAAAAAACCTCGCCACTTTTTAGACCGGACATTAAGTGTAGATGGGAAGTGGCTCCATGCGATAACAGGAAGCCTGAAGGTGTCTGGATGGAGACAATTTCTTCTATTCAAGTTTTCATACGCCAGATCTTAACCGTAGGGTGGTTATGCTAGGAATTTGATGGTGCTGCCATGCCATGATCCACTTCCGACATCGTCAATTGAGTCAGGCAGTCACAACAGAGTTCTAGGGTCACATGCATCGTAGAGAGTACCCAAGGTTAAGATGTTAAAACCACACAACTTTACTTATCGCTAACACTGGCGTCAATACTTTCACCCTGGGTAATCTCATTGATGAATCCAGGCCCAACTGTTGTGTTTTTCAGTTGATATTTTAAAAAAAACTTCGATAAATGTGGCCAGCAGTGCTGAACAGGTGCAAGCGTTCCACGCGCCAGGCTATCGCTAAGCTTCACACATCAAAATTTACTCGGTAAATACTAACACCATGAGACATCGAGGTTCTTACTCATTTTCCCCATTCCTCAGACCTCTCCCTAGCAGATAATCACTTTTTCCCAGTATGATATGGAAGCTTTAGACAGCCGCGGATTAATTAGCTAGAGCATGGTGTTGTCGCCTTGCAAAAATTCGCTGCTTCTTGCGATCTCACAATCAGTTTTTATTGTAGAGGCATGTAATTCAAACTGTTAGGTTTGCAAAGGTGTAGAAAATGGAACGTGAGTCAAATTGGTGAACACCGTTGTGTTCTAGCCGAGTTATAACACTTTCAATGAGATTCATGATTGTTCCAGGAAGGGCGCTCACCCACCCACAATTCGGAAGTGGACGAGTTTTCCGGGAACAAATGTTTACGCTGTGTTCACGAGATTCGTCTCAGACAGTTATGATAAGTTATTGTAGAAAAAATAACGAGTATCATCAATTTTAACTCGACAGATCCGTCCAATCCGAAACAGCGGGTGGTTTAGAAGAATCTTCCCGAGAACGTCAATGAATTCCGCCACTGGAGTGTTTTCTTCGGCGTTCACTTTCGCACCAGGCTGAAATGATTGTTTGAGCTCCATGTCCATCCTGTGTAATCAGTTGGGTGCCCTTAGGGGAAAAAGAAGTCAGGAAAATTCAAGACAATTTGGGAGTCAGGCTTGTTGAACGTTGGCTGTTCCATCATTGGATAGCGCTTGTTCTCTCCTGCTTGCCTTTCTCTGTTGTAGCGTGCACGTATTCGGGAAGTCTTCTGCTGAGACTCGAACAAATGAGGAATTATTATTTTTCGATTAAATTATCACAAGATGTTCTTCCTAGTTGTAAGATGGGAGCGACGCACAATTTCCAACAATGTTCTTTTCTCTCCTTTTTCTCATTTCTACATGTTTATTTACATCCATAGGGCAACTCAATTACTCTCACAAAACTAGATTTCCGAGACTGACATGGGAATCTTTTTCGTAGCGTGACGGAACTGGTACCAGTTTCGGTTTTTTGGTTTACTACTTGCCCTGACCTTACTTTTCAGATGTTTGATGTTAGTGTAGACGTACTTTATTTGCTACAATTTTCTTCCATTGCGTCTAAACCGTACGTATAAACTATAAAACAGTGGTGTAGGCCGAATATGGGCATGATTTATAACAACGAATGGGATCAGGTTTCATAAACTTCCAGGCCCAGGGGATAGGCAGCCTAGTGATCTGTGATGTTCTCTGTTTGTCCTTTCTAAAATCAGCGACTTTTTCTTCGGCAATAGCTGCGGCTATCATTGCTATTCCCATATGACAAACGAGTTTCACCAAGCATCATCCATCAGCCACCGCTAGCAGGCGATTCTTCGCGAAATCTCGGTGAGACACTGTCTCCTCAGAAGCAGCTCCTCGTTTCTGATCCCATTTCCTCGCTCCGCCTACAGCTGGCTCGTCTTTTCCTGGTTTTTCCGCCACTTTTTGCACAAAACCCCACAAATGCTCTTTTGCAGCGAACTAGTTGAGCAGTTCAAAGCACAAGACAAACAGATACTCCATGCAACAAGTAAACAGATATTGGAGTTAAAAGTACTGAACGTCTGACCGATGAACTGTTTATTCAAAAACCACACCCCACAGTAAGTGGGATAGTACAGCCAGTATTTGTTCTCCTACTCAGATTTTCATCGTGTACCGAGAGTTCAGACGTGGTTTTTAAGTGTTCAATGGTGTTTTTAAGCCACTTCAGCTTTGTCTGCTAGACGTCTGTTGCAAGTTCTGTGAATCCTGGGGCAGTATATATCAGCTGCTGCTTCTCCATGCAGACCGATAGACGCGGGTCAGGCCGACTGCAGCTGCAGAAGGCACCCTTCCTTGCAGCTTTTATCTCTCTGTCTTCGCATTGCTTTGTTTAGATGAACAAAAATTACTTATCCGATTATTTTTGCTAAGAAGTTGGACGTTGACTTGTAAAGGAATTCATTCTTTGCTAAGGAAAGAAAACTCCATAGCGAAAAGTTAATCCGTCCCCAATTTTTCCTATATTCATCCTCAAAAAATCCTTAAACATAAAGTCGATCCCAAATACATTGCATATTACACGTTACCCAAATTTCGAAGTGTAGGTAGGTTCAAAGCTATGGCCTATTTGCTCAGACAGTGCCCATGGTAGGACTTTGTCTGCAATTACGACCGTAATGATAACGGCCAAGCGATTGGCTGGTTCGACCTACTTTTCACACCGGTGGTAGATCCCTTGCATTTAAATGTTTCGCATCGAACCAGCCGATTTGTCGGGCGATACGACTGTGGTCGTAATTGCGGACAGAGTCCACCCATAGGCACTACCTGACTTAACAGACTATACTGCCGTAGTACTGCCTTTCTGTGGGTTTTTCTGCAACACGGAACACGGCCACGTGTCGAGTAAACCACTTTTGATATATAATCCTTATGCGCAATCGATGAAAAGTTTTCGAACACGCAGGGCCTGCAGCGCGTGCGCGGCGCGTCCCGCTTGTAACAGCGGTCCGGCGTCCTCGCTCAGCTGTTCGAGGACGCCGTTCGTCAGGATTAGGTTCAGGTAAGCGTTTCAGCGGCTAACTGAGAAAAGCAGCTTTCTACGAGGCAAAAAACAAATAATAAAGACGCAAAACATGAAAAAGCGGGAGGCGCTGCAGGCTTTGTGCGCCCGAAAATTTTCTACCGGCTACGCACAAGGACTATACCTATACCTTGTATCGACATACCTATTGTTTTTGAAATCGATGACAGTTGAGAGGATCTTGGTACCCTGGGAAGAATTCTGGAGTATTTCTGCGTACGTTATACCGAAATTTCTTAGAACAACTCGTGCAAACATACTCTTCCCTTAAATTTTATGCTCTGATATTATTTTTCTTTAAGATATCCATACTCTTTGGAAGGCAAAACCGATAGATTTCTGGTAGAAGCAAGCTAACCCTGATACACAGTTACCATCAGCATACATGTACATTGCAAGTTTATGGCCCAATTCCTAGGATTATCCTAGTGAAATCGCTGTCCACACTAATTATCCAGTTTCCCGTGACAAGTGCAAAAATCCCGCTAGTCGACCATCCATGTGGCATTTAGCCTCACTCTTTGTATCTCACTCGACAATTACGTTCCAAATCGATTGAAATGTCCTTTTGGACAAATCCTTTTTTCAGGATTTCGATCCAAAATCGCGATATGTACTTGAATAGATCCATTGGGAAGTGCATTCATGGATTGTTTCCATGTGCATCACCTCATGCAAGACCACAGTCCATTAACTCCTCATGAAAGGGAAGGAGTCCAAAATCTCTATGTCCTACTCTGTCACAGATGCTAAGTCCTGTCTTGTCAAGGATTTTTCGAAGTTACTATGTACAATAATATGTACAAGAACAATGGTAGGAAATAATATAAATAGTAAATAAATATAATAAATAATATTCTAGTGAGAGAAAAAATTAAGGATCCTCTTGGAAACTCATAGAAGTTCCAGACCAACACATTTCTTCAAGGTGTGTTTATTTATTTTTAAGGTCTGAATAAGGTTTGAAAGAATGAGGAAAATCGTCCAAAGGTTTTAGGTATGATTTTTTTATATTTTTATTTTTGACTATTATTTACTATTTTTGCCTAATTCATCTTTTGATACATACATTTCCCACAGGGGAAACCTTCGACGGTCCTGAATTTCGGTGATCTAGGCCGAACAAACACCACATATACATATTTGAAGAAGACAAAAAACATGCCCATTAATCCTCAAAACGTTTTCTCATTGTTCTCTCGAGTACACGTTTTTCTAGGAAATTTCCCAGACCGCCATCTGTTTCTTCATTTGTTCAAACACAATAGATCAAAGGCGAATTGTTCGAAATTGCTCGCCATTACTGACACCTTTTGAATTTTTGGGATTCACATAAAACAATTTTTTATTTTTTCGGTTCGTTCCCTATAACGGAACCTTCGTTTCAGGTTTTTGGTGCTTTAGACCGAACACACCGCTACATCCGAAAAATAGCGTTTTCTCATTATTCTCTCAAGCCCAGGTTTTCTATGGAATTTCCTATCCAGGCTGCCCTCTATTTCTATGTCTGTTTAAATACAAAAGGTCACTGACGAATTGTTCGAATTTATTTGCCATTAATGACATATTTTGATTTTTTTCTGCGATTTATAGAGGACGTTTCTCATGTTATGGCCACATTAATCCACGTGGCTCCCGTATTATGTCCATTCTATCGGGGAGACGCTATTGCATCCGCATTTATTGCAAAGTTTGTCGTTGTTATTAGGGTGTAAAACTAGGCATACGCGTTTTCGCGCAGAACAAAATTTGTTCCAAGAACTGACAACAGAACGCCCTAATCAAAACTTTGTGTATAGTTACCCTCAACTACCCTTCCTCATCCTCCATGCGGGAAATGAGGTTCCTTCTTGAAGAATGCAATGCTTTGTGAGTCCAAACAATGAGTTTCTATTCCTCGCAAGAAAAGCTTCCTAGCCAGAACTAAGTGGTACTCTGCTACTGGCGAGTCTTAGCTACATGGCGGCTGAGACAGGGCTTCACAACTTATTTCTTTAGTTTTTTCTTGGGCATTTTTCCTCGTTTTCAGATGGGCCTTATCGTGAAAAATATCTAGAAATCGTTGTTTTGACAAGGTGATGGCAAAGTGGCTGGTTCACGTGGCCCAAAAGGTGGAGGCAGAGATCTGCTGTAACCGTCTGAATGGGATTCAGCCCCTGCCATTGGACTACTGATTTCGTATTTTACCATGAAGATAACGTCTTCTTCGATAAGTGGGTAAGCATGTTTGGAGCCGGATGGAGTTACTCTCTTTTGCTGCGCCGCAGCGGTTTTTTTTGCAGAAGCTTTCATAATATGCCCCTCTCTTGAGTGGTACCAAACTTTGTTCAGGAAACTTGTTATTCAAGGTGGTACATAGAAGAATTTGCTTCATCGCGGTTTCCCTCACAACTCCGCAACTCCAGTTTGCAGCCTTTCATTTTTTTAAATGTAAAAATTGAGATTTGCCAAACGAGTAGCATACCAGTTAATGCGTGAAGAATTGCTCTTTAACACAACCTAGAATTAATGAGCATACTCGCTTAACAACACTCTGATAGAGATGGAAAAGTGTGCGCGCATCCATAGTTTTACACCCTATAATGTAGTTTTCTTTTTTTATCTCGCATTAATTTGCATGAATCCAGCATGTGGATACCTTTCCATTCCGTGCCTCTTCCCTCCGCGGAAAGTCGTTTACGGGTTTAACTACGTATTAATGGAAATATTATCATTATTATTCATTACGCACAAGACGTGTTCCATCACTAATACACGAAATATGTGGAAATTTGAGTCAAGCTTTAATGAGATTCATTTTCTCCGCTTCAGAAGTTCTTGTTCAGAAATCCAGGTCACAAGCTTAGCTTAAATCCGGTTGCTTCGACTGGTAGTCATCAGAAGTTGTAGATTGTATTGCGATGAAAACTAATAATTTTGTACGATGTGATTTCATGTACTCCACGATTCATTAGGCTGGGCCTCATAATTATAACGTTTAACACAACGTAATGTCTGTTGTTCCCTTCCACCTCACACCCAAACCCTTGCAAAGCTGTTAGCATAGCAGAAAAATCCGAGCAGAAACCTCATCCCGGAATTTCTTGTTACTTCTATACTCGGTGTCGAGCATGATACCCTGTTCGTGCTTCATTTTAGATGGCAGATCAAGAAAACCATTCCCCAAGTATTGACATGATTGCGCCGCGATCTGGACTGCTTTTAGAAATGTTCACTGGAATAAAACACGTCACTTCGAGACGAAAATTGGGTTGAGTGCAATTTTCTATTTACATGTACTTGTATGTACATATTTGTCTGCACTATATCAGAGATCCACCCGAAGTCGCTGTCTTGCTGCTGGTATTGGTGAAAAAGTCCTTATGGTAATACGACTTGGTTTTTGATCCTCTTCTAGGACAAGGTTTGATCCATCAGGATGAGTACACTGCGCAGATTTTCAATATCCTTGGTCTCACTGTGCAGCTTCACAATAACAGCAGGCTTGAAATAAGAAATTGTACTTTCGAGCTGCCAT
The DNA here is from genome assembly GCA_000688135.1 of Ancylostoma ceylanicum. Classification (NCBI taxonomy): domain Eukaryota; kingdom Metazoa; phylum Nematoda; class Chromadorea; order Rhabditida; family Ancylostomatidae; genus Ancylostoma; species Ancylostoma ceylanicum. The sequence goes on along the minus strand of JARK01000144.1, from coordinate 53,407 downwards.
TCATCTGATTCTCGATTCTGAAGTGGGTATTGTCCCCTGGTCTCAGACTTGAGCCCTAAGAACTATGCTCACATTGTGCACAAAGTATGGATCGTTCGTTTGATCTCTGCTGAACAATGCCTGCCCTTCCCATCCTGCCTTCCTGTCTGTGCATTGTCCAATGCATTGCATGAGTTAGCGGTGTTCTACCGCAAGTTCTTCCAATTTTTCTTCAATCCCATCCCAGAAGTTCAGCACCAGGGCTAAAATGGTTTCCAGCTACATGTGTTTGTTAGGCTGGCCCTAAAGTCTTGGCCCGAGTTTTACATTTTTTTAATCGTAACATTGTCGTTCATGGATGAAACCTGGTCTGCAATTTTTTATAGATGCGAACCCTATTCTTCTCCAATCCCATCTCAGAAGTTTGGCGCCAGGGCTGGAATGGTTTCCAGCTACATATATTTATTAGGCTGGCCCGGAAGTCTTGGCCCGAGTTTTACACTTTTTTTAAATCATAACATTATCGTTCATGGATGGAAACTGGTCTGCAAATTTTTATAGATGAGAAGTAATAAAACATTGCCAAAGAATTTCGTTTCAATACCAAGAAGTTCTGGATCGTGAATTTACTGTAGGTGCAAGACTTTCGGACCAACCTAATAGCCCGAAATTAAATGTGGGACAGTATCCTTCTAATCTATAGGGAATCTCCTGTTGTTCTGGATTTTCCTTGGGTGAATCATTGCATATAGCATGATTCAAGCTCCACCATGCAAAATATTCACTTTAGTCATCTTGTGATTACGAAACATATTACACATCATTAAAATTTGCAATCTCTTGCAATAAAAACCTGTCCCCCCTTTCTGCACTCTGAAATGCACTTGACCTGAACTTTTGTCAGGATTTTTTGTGATGTTTTTGAGCTCCATGCGGTTTTTCCTCTCGGTGAAAGCTACAAAAAAATTGCTGATAACTTTTTTCGTAAGATTTTTTTTTGTCAAACGTCATTTGATGACATTTAAGATTTGTCATCATATTCTTAATATAAATTGGAGTATCCTACTTTTCATTTGCTCTTCTAAATTATTTCATATATTTAATATATTCCATTTTTATACCCTTCTATGAAACGAAGAAAATATCACCATTTAAATGTTTTCCTTGTTTCATGAATAGCAAGTGGTATTAATTTTTTTCGCTTTTCTCTTTCCATCTCATTTTCCTAATTACAGTGCTCTTTCTTTCGTTTTAATCGTCTCTATTGTTCTTGAATTCTTATTTATTCTTTGTTCATTTCTCTATTGCTTTATTTTGGCTGCTTGTACGACATCGATTCCGCCTACGTGTCGATTTTTTGCGAAGGTTCGCTGACGCTGCCGCGCAGGCCACAGGTAATCAATACGTATCAAAATCGATATCGTCTGAGCGAGGATGAAAGGGGCGCTATACTGCCATGTGGAGTAAAGCAACAATCCTCTACATAAAAAGTGCTCTAGGTTAAGAACGTGGATAACAAGATATTACTCAGATATTGGGAAGTTAGTCATAGGTAAATTTTAATAACAAGGGAAAGTTATAGCGAACGCTTCTATATCCTATTTCTCATATTTCCTTGCGTAAATAGAACGAATAAATGTTGACGGGACGTTGTTTTACTCTTTGTTTACAAAAGCAATTGAGTGTCCGTGAATATAGGCTGGCACGTGCTTTCACACGATTTCGGACTATCCACCATATCATTCATCCGTAATGTCGACTCTCTCACTGCCTCTAGTTTTCATGTCTGAATATGAATATTTTCAATTTCAATTTTCAATTTTTATTGCACTCATGGTGGGCTACTTATAACAACAAAACTCATAACTAACAAAACGATAGGCTAGTTTAAAAAAAACCATGGATAAACACAAAGACAAGAAAACTTTCCAAAAATCAAACTGGATAGAAATGAACACACCAGAAAAGAACCTGAAATTTGTTAGTGAATATTGCAAGAAATACTACGAAACTGCTTCGCTTCTGAATATGAATATGATCCAGGACAACTACCATGTCCAAAATTCCTCCCCAGTCATTGGGATTATGCATTCGTTTAGCTGAATCAGGTGGCTTCTGTGTTGACATTCAGATGACATTCGATTTATTCTCATCATTCTCAGGCATGTATGAATACAGTGATAATTTAGTGGTTGTTCAGTAGTAAAAGGGTTTATTCACCTCTAGTCTGTCCTGGGCAACATTGTTTCGATCCTATCGAAACGCGGTGGTTTGTATTGATGAAATGAGCGTTAAATGTTTGAGGCCTGCGATTTAATCACCACTGGATCCACCCATCTGAGAGCGATCACTAACGAGATCAAAGATAATGATAGCAGGTCTGAATCTAGGTGCATCATTGAGATTACCCAGGGTAACGTGTTTGCGCACTTGTTAACCATGGGTAAGTTTGCAGTGCAGTGACATGTTTACTATGGGTAGTCTCAATGAAGTATGCTGCCCTCATGGTCTCATACATCTACCGACAAACCCTTTACTAGCATCTTCAAGACTCACTCGACACCACTCGGCGAATGTTTGCTGTGAGGAAAAACTTCCTTGTTTTTCTTCTCTCTTCTTATCTTCTTGGTAGCCTCCACATCATTCATATCTGTTAAAATCTTGCTGCGAGACAAAAACTTTAATAAGACCCTCTTGACAGGTTCAGTTCTTAATTCTTATCAAAGAGATTGGTGTTCACTTTGGCAAAGTGCTTAAGATAATGGAGGAAGGAACGTCTTATGTCATAGATAGAATTCAAAATTTGTCCACAGAGCAAATTATGGCATGATCTACTGGTCTTCCTTTTTAGCGGTGTGTTGAGTAAGGCTGGGTCGTGCTAGGCATAACCTCTTCGAAAACCCCCAAGCGCACTTACATTACACGGGTTGTGCAAAAATTACTTGCGGTCATATTTTAAAATGACGTCATTGTTTTAGCAAATTAAGGTGAAAAGATATTTGCAGCCTTCTTGGAAGCAGATTTCGTCGGCTTCAAATTGATGCAATGAGTAGAGAAGATTCTGAGCATAACGTAGGCTACACTACATATGGAGAGTAACAAGATCTATCAAATCTGAGAAGGAATTTCTGAGCACGATGAAGCGTGGAATCGCATCGCCTTAGCGCGTAAGGGATTTTGGTGCTATCGGTTATTTTCTGCTCTTTCCTCTCATCAACGTTTTGATCACATACATTCACATTTATTCAATTTATGATAAATCTGCGGAATTTCCCTCGCGTAGTCACCACCACTCCTCTCACCACGATAGGATTTCGGTAAATTTAGAGACAACACCCCATAGATACTTTCCCACTTAGTCGTGCCCCGATTGCTAGCGAATCAGGCCTGTAAGTACAACGCAAAGGATTACCACCTATTTGCCGAAATTCTGAGCAAAGCCCAGTCCACAGCTCGCTGATAAGGTATTTTGGTTAAGCGATGCGTCAGCTTACGCTGGATGGACTACTAGCACCACCCCGTATGGCATTCGCGTAGTGGATCCACAAACATCAAAAGAGACGCATTCGAACGGAGAAAATGCTCACCGTTTTCGCGGCTCTGGGTGAGTTTATACAAGATTCCTGCATTTGACGCGCGTGGTTCTGTAGAGTGTAGGATAGGCCCAGTCGCAGCCCTGACGCGGCTTCGACGCACGCGTTTGCGGCGGCGAGTTCTTTTCATTGAGGATATGGCATTGAGATTGGCCGTCTTTCATGGAAAATCCGCCGCGATTGACTGCAAGCGTCTGACGCGCGACTGACGCACAGGGGGCGCCGATGGCAGCGGCCTTTCCGCGGCCTCGAAAAACACGCGACGCGACCGTCCCGCTCGAGCAGGAATCCTCTGCCGAACAACAAACTATGGGGTTTCTTAATAGTTAGCCGGTTTTCTTACTAGTTAACGTCAAATGCGATGTACAACTACCAAGAAAACCCAGATTCGCCACTGCAACGACGAGCGGCGCAATCGCGCCACGTGCTTTTCGAGGGCGCGGAAAGGCCACCGATAGCTTAATGTAGCAACTAGTATAAATTGCCCTTTTCTCGAATGTTTCACGTGTCTTTGTGCGTGTGCTGTCTTTGAGCTTGCAGAGCTTCTACCGTACGCACAGCCTCAGTAAACTAGCCGAAGATTTCGACAGAACCGCAGATAGAAATTTGAAGGGAAGGCTTTAACATAGTTCTTGAATGAAATGGAATTTGAATTATGAACGCTTCTCAACTGAATTCGCCTAGAGCTCATCATGACTAAACCGTCAAGTCATGTGCTGACGACAAAGTCTTCTGATCGTGCTAAGCTGTGAAAAACGGATCTGAGATATGAGAGTGTTACCTGCTCCTATATCAGTGCTGTGCAGTTGCATTTCTCTATCAAACAGTTTTTCATCCTCTTAATGTCTACCAAGTGCCACTCCCTTTTTGTCCAACTAGACATACCGACAAATGCCACTCCCTTTTAAAGTCATCAGATCAGTTTTGTGACGCACATGAGCAGTGTACTGTTTGAGAACTTCTGTTTGTTTTGAAGTACACCTCTGGTGTGTAAGTACATTTTGGTCTCCTATTATCTCATCCCTTATGAGTCGAAGTTATTTGCTGTGAATCCACTGCCTCCGCAACAGTCTCCAGAATATACTTCCTGGATGAACTGTGTTAGTTTCTATCTTTGATATTCTGTATGGAATGAGACAGGATTCCCTCGCCTTCGAATAGTTCAGGTAGTGCTCAGGCGTTCCCTTGTCTTTGATAAGTTGAGGTAAAAGTCTGAGGTAATGTTTATTGAGTCGCCTTCTTTCATACAAGTACAAATAAAGAAGCTATCATATGCTACACCTCTCTCACACATCGTATTCACAGTCCAGGATGAGGAGATAATGTTTTACCTCTTTCTCTACTCATAGCCTGAACAAATTTTTTACAATTTTCCAGTCAAGTGGTAATGAAAACTATCTTGCTCGAGAACTGAAATCGTTTCAATAAACACAAACAAATAAATATGCATCTAATCTGATAATAATAATCGATTACCAGTGATCTCATGCCTTTTCTATCTTTATGCGAGCTATAAGATCAGCAGAGATTACTCACGCTTGGCTAATAACACCAGCAAAGCTGAGTAAACCGAGCTCGCTGGCTGTAAGCGGTCTGTCACGGTCTTAGCGGAAATCCATCGCCGCTACAATCACAGAGCACGTGGTGAGTGTTTCCTCTGGCTTGGGATCTCACAGTGATATATCCAACACGAATTGACCGCACTGGGAGAGGAGGTGTTTGGTGGATTAAATCGTAAATTAAGAATACCTTGAACTACTTTCAGGCCTCTGAAAACGACGTAAAGTCGAAACGTCGGCCAAATAAACGTGCTCTTTAACAACCTGTGTGGCACAGCATTGAAGATCATCAATATCTACCACCAATGCCCAGGTTTTACGAAAAGGGAACATTGAAGTCATCTAATCTGTGTTTCGTTCTGTCCACTAGATGCAGAAATTAGAAAAAGAATAAGACTTTCCCGGGAACTCATCAGTAGTGAAGGAAAGTCTCAACGAATAAAACATGCGTGGAGATCTAAACTGTTCTATCTTGAGTCTTCCTCGTCCCTCCTTCCTTGTCCAGGTATCGGCTTTACCATTATGCGGCCTAAAATACAATAGGTTAGAAATAGGAAGCAGGAATAGATAGAGTGCCCAACTTGTGTAATTGTTATGCTTGCTCTTGCGTCTACAATCTTTGCTTACCTACTGCTCTTTGCTGCTTACTGTTTGGAACTATCCTCGTTTCTTCCGTCGCCTCTACCAGTATTATTCATCATGTTATCACCCTTGTTATTCATTTTCCTTTTTCAGACGGGTGCCAACCCACTGTTGGCTAAAAAATGCTAGTCGAGCTTTCCATATTATTCGCTGCCTGTTGCTCATCTGTCCTAGGCAAGGAGCACAACTTCACAGCAAATCCTAACGATGTAGTATTGGAAATCGACGAGACTACTAACATCACTTATCATTCTAAGTGAGTTTTCTACTGATATCGTTTCCAGACGGGCCACACTTTTGGGGCGACCTCTTTGATATGCATCGTCCGATAAACAAACCATGCAATCTTCTTAAAATGTTGCATCATATAAACGCTAACTACTTTTTCTTATTATCACAGATTTCCCATAAGCTTTCGGAGTATAGCATCTCCTTTGGATCTTAATGTACACAATACAATATGCAATACAATACATGTTAGCTCAACCACTGCACTATGACCAACCGAGCGCGAGTGTTGAGAAAGAGAACTGAGTGTACAATAAAGTTGTGCAGTACCTGATATTCCATAAGGGTGTTGAACACATTTTAAGTTTCAGCACCTCGACAAGTGCTTCCCTATTGTTAATCACGCGCCGATACCGCTTGATTTCTCTAGTGTCCATGATCTTTCTACGTACGGGGTTCTCGAGATGATGGTGTAAAACAGTGACTTCGAATTTTGTGGTGCATTCTCGGGTCTATTAGGGTTAATGTAACAAGTATCTTATGTTGCCAAAACCACTGAGACCATTGTTTCCGTGAGAAGCAATCCTGGTCAACATAACCCTCGATCTCATACACTCAAAATCATCCCTAGTATGGCTAATTTTAGAAAGTAGTATCTGCTTAGTTCAGCAAAAAGGATTGACCTCATAAAAACCTGCTGTCTAAGAACACAGTCATAAAAAACGTCATCAATTCCTGCTGGAGTTTAATGGTGTCACCTTATGGGCTCCTGAAGCCTGTGTTACGTCAACTATTCCGAAAATAGTTTGGAATAGTTTAACAATTTTGAGTTAAGTAACGATTTGAAGTAATTATCGGCTGCGAAAGCCGAAAAAAAGTTTGATTACTCACTTACTTGGTTACTTGATTGATCCATTCTTCAAACGTTGTTGTGGATCGTAGCATATCTTCCAGTCATTTCTATCTTGGGCTCTTGTGAGCCAGTGGACAATGCACTTTTTCTGTCGTCATAATATTACATCGAAACGAAAGAGCATCACTCCATCTGGTTAGAGGTCTGCCAAGCGGTCGTTCTTTTCCACGAGAATACCATTCTATCACAGTTCTGCTCCATCGACCATCGTTCGTCCTCGTTACATGCTCGGCCCATCGATTTTCTGACCTCTTAGCGTATTCAAGAGCGTCAGCGACCTAAGAAAGAAAAGAAAGAAAGAAAAACGGGTGACAGGACAAGAAATTCGAAAAAAGACAGATTACAGTGCACTTTTCATGGAACAGGCAGCGGAGGGAGGGAAAACTGGTGATAAAATGAGATTAAATTGGCCCACCAACAGTGCATTTCTGAGAAGCAAAGAGAAAGTTATGTGGATACCTCCCTTGCAGACCCGGAACGTTCCCACTGCACACCTTCCGGAGACGTGGGTCAGGAATTGAGAACGATAACTGAATACATACATATAACCAATGTAGCAATCCACGGTTCCTGACTGCGATTCAACGGAACATCTTGACATGAGTTCCCCTCACTTCCGAACCAGTCTGTCCATCACGCAATCAGAGTCTGCTGATGGCGAAAACACCGCAGCACTTAGGCGAAAATCTTTGCGATTTCATCTTGGAAAGAAATGGGGCCCGTTCTCGACTCGAAGTATCTTTAGTTTTGATGAGTTAGGTCTGGTGGTGTCCATCCACTGGCTCTTTTTGCTAAGAAGTCAGGGTTTACCGCAAAACTTTATTATACTGACTCGGTTGCCAGTACCAAAAAATCTCTACTGCAGGGGATGTTCCTGCTTCTTCTGAGCGGCGACAGCAGCACGACATGAGAGTACATTAGTAGGCCACAAGCTGACGGCTGGAAGACGACGAGATCTCTTTAATAAAGCGCCGTAAGCCCGAAAACAACAGACATAGGGGGCTCATAATGCGGCGGCACTCATAGACAGTGGTAAACTTGTGTAGGATAAGTGCCAGTACCGGCATCAGAATCGAAAGAAGAACATCCACGCTTAACCCTACTTCGGAGGTCCATATATAGCGTAGGCATAGTTCCTAAACATGAACAACTCTCTACTTCGATGACGTTTTCATTCATAGCGAATAGCTCAGTGACCGCATATCCTCACAGATGTATTATTGTGACATTCAGTATGGAAGCTGTAGAAGCAACGCAGTGCCACACTCGCAATTTTAGACCATCTGCCAAGGACCATACTGACTCTCTGGAAGAAATCTCCCGATAGAATTCACCATGGGTGCAGATGGCCCAAAATATTATAATTAAGCAAATATTTGCATTTCCCTCACTGTATTGCTTCCAGTTTACTGTGAATTGATAATTGATTAGATTCTAGAACTTCAAAAATGTTAACTACCCATTCAAGGCGAAAAAAAAAACCTTCTCCGTATTTTGTACTTTTACACGACAAGTAGTGAAAACCAGTTCTATCTTTTGGCGAAAATCTACTCATCAGTTTTTCTGTGAAAATTTTAGAACTGACTGACTGGCCATCAATCCTTGGGGGCGTTGGAACGACAATGGGAAAAACCACATTGAGAACGTGGGAATTTACCGATGAGAAAATGTTCCACCATGTTTTTTTATCAGGCAAGGCGCAGACGTCAATGCTGACATGTCGAAATCATAATGTGACTGAAAAGTGGTGTTCCTCACCACGTTCATGAACGCAAAACTATGCGAATCCAGGGCAGCATGCACCGTTCAGATTACCCAGGGTAGATTTACCCATCGATGATGCTGGCGTCAACACTTTTACCCTGAATAATCTCAATAGCGACAGAATAGCAAACGAACACCATTCTATTAATACCCCAGCCACGCTTATTTGTAGGAATTTGAACCAGAGCGATATGCGGCTCCAGTTCCTGGAATACCTTTCTGCTTAGGCAAGAGCGAGAATGTGTTCTTAACGAACGATGGTCTCAGAACTCTTGCTCGGCATTGCTGAAGATTTTTCGACGAAGGCGATTAGGCCAAGACATAAGCTGAATAAAAAGCTGTATTGACGTATTTGGTTGCGGCTCAACAGTTGGAACAGAAGGCTGATAAAAGCATTAATCTTTCATTGGTGAACACGTAATTGGCGAGTGCAGCAGTTCTAATCCGCTTAAGCAATGACAACCATGACAATTGGAGTCTTCCAAACTGCAAGGGGAAGTCCCACTTTGCAGTTGATTCCTTCCTTAAAGAAGTTTTTTCTTCGTACAGGGTGGGCCAAAATCACGGTAACAAGGCGTGTTTTTTATCCCAAGGAAGCGTGTCCTGCCTTGAAGTCGGACTCAACGGTGAGGTGGTTTCGGGATGTTTTATCAGACCGGAGCCCCAGCGCTTAGGTTACGTCTGATTTAAAACTGGGGAAATAATATACCAACTATTATGGTTATTCAATTGCAAAGAATGCAATCAATTGGGTTAGTAGGTTTTCGAGGCACTCGAGAGATATGTAGGCTTCTTCTGCTGCCCATAGAAGTCTGGAATCTTCAAAAAAGCACTTCGAAAACCGGAGGATCTATTTGACCTCAACCACTTGGGAGCCGCGGTTCGCTACGTCACTTATTAGCAACAAACTCGGCCCTCATCTCGATCCCTGTGAATTCTGGCAAGATAAAGAAAGAAAAATAACCGGTCTGTCCTTGTTGCCCGTAACAATTGACCACGATGGAGTGCTCGCGCGGCACTGTTTACCGTCTGCGATTCGGCGTTTGTAAGCTTTCCCGGTTACGTGGCTTTACTCATAGGCGAAATGTTCTAGGTTTGGACTTTCAGCCTTATTACCAGGGTACATATTCGGCGGCACAGCTTCTACGACTCTTCTAAGAATTCCGGCCATGAAGAAGCAAATCACTCCAAAACTTCGGCATATTCCAGTAAAGTGATTACCGCAAATGCATATTTTACGACTAGTTGGACCGAATGCATCATTGAGATTACTCAGGTTAAACGTCTCAGTATCCTTCAAATTAACTCATCGTGAACGCAGGCATAGAGAGTTTTGCCCTGGGTAATCTCAGTGTTGCACTAGTTGTTCACTGCCTGATCACAAATTGGACAAGATTTTCATCTGCTTTTCGTCATTAAGTATTGAGAACTATGTCCATTAGTAGGTAGGAAGTTGTGCCGAGATTACATAACAGCCGCTCGAAGGCCTGCGCACCTGGCATGCCCACATCATTTATGGGGTTGTTCTAGTGTGGTATTGCGAGTCTTCTTGGGCACTAATGGTTAGAGGGTCCCAGACCGGAGGGGCCAACTTAGGTGCTCTAGTTTTCCCTCGAGCCGGCGTTTGATACATTTTTGGTAAAGTTCCCTAGATTCTTTGAAAATCTCGCTCATTTATTCTGACGAATGCAATTTATTCATTTATTTACTCAGGCATTCACCGGATTGGAGCCGATCCCGAGAGGAATTGGAGCCGCATGTCACCTCGGCTCCAATCCGTAAAGTGGGCGGGGCTGCGGCTCCATACGCTGCCCGTTCGGGCTCCCATGGAGGCCAATTGGTAGCCTTTCGGTTGCTCATTTGTTGTGACACGTTCGCTACCATGGGGCCACTCGGTAGCTGTTCGTTCGTCTACCTGTCTTAACCCGTTCGCTATCCCCATATCACTGCCTAGCATTATCGGGTTATAACACGTTCGCTATTCGCAAGTAACGGGTTCTCGAGACTGAGGATGGCGAATACGAGCCGAATGAGTTTCTGTAGTAGTTACAGCGTGGCCTCAGAGTTTGTTTCGTTCCACACACGCTGTCATCCTTCGGAAAAGGCCGCAATTCAAGCGCAACCTCATATTTTGGGCCTCGCCCGCAAGTTATAAAATCAGTAGCTCAATCTGAACGCAGAACAAGGGTAGTCCTGTTTCTACTGCACACTTTAATAAGCGCATGATCATACGAGCTTATTTAAAACTCTGAGTTTGCTTCCTGCTGTAGCGCCCAGTCGGTCCAGTGGTTTCATGACGGACTTCTCCATTCGCGCAACATTCGCATTCTATGCATCTCGTCTGACCGATTGTTGCACTGTGCTATGGTTTCAGCCGACTAGAGTCAGCCAAGCGACTACCGCAGTACTGGCCTAGTCTGCGCCGAGGCGGAGCCAGGCTAAGATCTGTTACCTAACCGCCTGACAATGAACACATCGAGGGAAGCTGGTTGCTGATTCTACCGAAACTAACCGTGTTATATAGTTTTCTTTACCGCCAAAATTCGCCGACTGAGACGTTAAGGGCTCGTTGCGTTTCTCACCCTGACAGCCGGCTAATTAGAGGTGCGAGCAAGTGTGAAGCGCCTTTGGCAGCGCTGGTGCCAGATCTCACTACATGATCTCAGAACAACTTCCACCCCACATGCGTGGTAATCATCGCACCGCGACGAGAAGCTTAGAAGCTTCATACAGAAGGAAGCCTGATTATGGAAAACGACGCCTCCTACTCTCCACATTATGATCTTCTAGCTTCCGAAAAAAAATTCCACGGATGAAACCCCTTGGAAGATATTCTTGGTATCGCTTCTACTTTGAGACAAGCTTATTCAACATGACTTCGAAGAAAAATGGTTGTTTTTATATTACCGTGGTACTTTCTGTCAAATTATTAATTTATTTTTACCTTACCACTTCAACTTAACACTTACCAATTTTACTTCCTTTTCCTGCATTTAATCGAGGACTCATAAGAGAACACCATAGCTTTAGTGGGGTATGCCAGGTTCGATAGAAATCTGCGAAAGGCGCTTCACACTTGTCTCGCACCTCTAATTAGCCGGCTGCCAGGGTGAGAAACGCCACGGAGCCAGACGTTAAGCATCATTTCGCAGCAAGAAAGCCACGTTTCGTCTTGAGTTTTTCTCTACTAGATAGTGGAATGTCTGTAGCATTTTCTCTTTTTAGGTAAATTGTTGCAAGATGTTTTTGTTTTTGTGCAGATGACATTGAGACATATTTTCAAAAAAAAATTAAAAAACGCGTCACAATGAAACTTTCATCTATCACAGTTTCCTAATTATATAAGAAAAAAGGGAGAGGAAATTTTTGCTACTCCTAGCTTCTGTGATAGCCAGTTTCGCGCAATTTGGCTTCTCAAAGTTTTTGCCTTTTCCACAATTACTGAATACGACCCAGCTCAGCAAAACGAATCCGATTGAAGCAGAGAAATACGCCAGCAAACGTTGCACGATAACTATGGCACCCTGTACACTTCTGAATCGGAACTTGTTGGCAACTGGCAGAAACGTGGAGGAATCTTGAAAAATTGTGCCGTGGGGTTATTTGATGTACTTTCCAATGCTTCACCACTGTCGAATTTAAGGTGCGGGCTTGCTGAAATTGCAGAAAGCGGACGTCAAATTAATAGTTGATCAGAGAGGAACCCCCAATATCAAATTTCATCCATTGAATTTTCATTCGTTTTCGCTATTCGAGGAAAAAATTGTTCTGAATGTTCCGTACTGTTTAAAATGCCCCCAGGTTTTCCTCACGCTCTACGAATTATGAAGAGAACCCGAACAGAAACGCCGCTTCGCGGCGCTTTGACTCGGACCCGTGAGCCACGTCACTTTTGGTGCATCTCAAATCCAGAATAGTATGAATCCCGAGAAAATCACTGTCATCCTCACGAAGCGCAGCTTCGCCGCGCTTTGCGCATGACAGTGATTTTCTGCGAATCTATTCACTTCAAAACTTCTCTCTAAACTTCCTTTCTTGCAAAGTATTGTAACCGCCGCGTCGCAAACATGTTGCCCGAGTTTTTATTCGGGTGACTTGTGAGAATCCCTTTTTAGTATCGCAAATTGCCGCACCCGAAATTCCCTATGACACTAGGGAATAAGTTGCTGTTTTGAACTGTTGAAGCACAACCAGCAGCAACGATTCCCGCTTAACACGTAATCCACTCGGTGGATTATCTGTTATTCTGCGTAACTACACCGGCCTCCACCTCTCCTCCACGCCGTTACCTTTAAAAACCCAAGAATTCCGCTGATCTCGACGATTGTGCTGGAGTGCGGCGCGGTTTTAACAACGGTGTTTTGGAGACTGTTGTTGACCAACAGCAATGATTCCTGTTCAGTTCCTGATCCGTTGCGGTGTCATGTGCTCTACTACGACCATCACCGTCCTCCGCCATTCGTCCATGTCGCTGCTTTGAGAAATCCAAAATTTCCCTTTGATTTTGGCGATTGTGCTGCAGTGCGGCGCTGTTTGACCAACACACACACACACACACACACATTTACCGCGCCCCGCTCACTCACATGACGGGGGGGGGGGTCCTGCGCTTTATTAGAGTAGATATAGATAAGAAAATAGCTACAGAATATGGAAAAGTTACCTTCCAAGAATCTTTGCCGCATCCTAAGGAAGGCAAATGTGAAAATGAAGCACTAGTGATGATGAAATGGCATGATATTTTGCTGTGATATGATATGTGCCTACGTGTATGTGTTTATCTGAACTTGACCACCATATCTGGCTTGAGTTGCAAATACTAGGTGAGACATGACCGCCATATTCTTCCCCAACAGCAACTCAAAAGCTCCCATTGTGGCTGCGGGCGCAGTGGGTGCTTTGAGTTGCCAGTGATTAAAATGGGCGGAGTCGGGTGGGCTCCAATCCACGGAATGTCTGAGTACCTATCTGTCTACTAATAGTTTCTGTTTTTCTTTCACGTAATCAACAAGGTAGACCGTGCGTGATTTGTCAAAAGACGATGGGCGTTCTCCAAGTTGGAAAACACCAAACATCAACATTTTCCTAACAACTTTACACATTTGGTTCTTCGAAGTATGAGAATGATGAATTGGTAAGACAAGTTTTTTGCTTCTCCGAAGGCTTTCTCTAGTGCCACCTTCAGGGAAGTGGCCTTTCCTCGATTTCGAACCTACATAAGCAGGGTCCAAAATTTTACGAGATACTCTTTAAAGTATTTTATTAATCTATTTATTTATTTATTTGATACACGTACAAAGCGTGCCGTAATACTGCTATTAGTAGAAGAAACAGAATTTTGAAGCGGTGAAAAAAAACAAGCCAATTATGATGGAACTACCACCAGATCTGGGCTAGAAACAACATCAGAATTCAAGACCCTCAGACAAGATAATACTAGTTTTGACTCCAATATTCTGCTTGCAGTAGGAAGTTACTGGTAGTTATTGATCGGGGTAAGAAGCGACCGATGTCTTCGATGCATTTATGCTTGGGAGCAGAATGTTGGTATAGAAGTATAGAAGAATACATTTATTGTTGGAATATTTTGATGTCCAAAATATTTTAAGTCCACCTGAACATATTTATATGTACTTATTGAATAAGAATGAACTTGAATAAGAATGAATAAGAATGAACATGTCACATCTTACAAATTTCCTCTACTTTGCTGATGAGTTTTAGTAAGAATTTGAATACTCCTTCTGAGTATTCCTTTCAATGTTCATCTGCTCTCTGCTCGATGAGACGCTTCTAACACCCACGGTACATGCTCTACTTTTCTAGAAATTTGAAAAACAAAGCTCTGTACTGCGCTATCTATTTTTGACAGTGCTGAAATATCCCGCTTTCAGGGTCCCACTAGTCACAAATGTGCAATTATACTTCAACCGCTCTGATTACTTCGATACACCCGACAGTGTGGAGCTCGAGCAATCGACTGGAGAGGCTGTTATCCAGCTGACTGGTAGGAAACCAGTTAGTTTGGTCTACTTGGATATTGCCGATTGCACCACCGAGGATGGCTCGGAATGCCAGTTGGAGTGAGTGGACTTTTCCATAGAAAAAAACATTAAGTTATTTGTTTTCTGTTCGCTTATCAAGTAGCACAGTGCATGCCTGCCACATTTCGTAGTTAATTCCATTAATCTGTGTCGCTAAAAATCATTATTGCTTAGGAGAGGGTAGTCGAAATGAAAGGTGGCAGCTACCATTAATAGAAAATCGTATGGGTTGGATTTACCTTTTCGACAAAATCGCTGAAGGAAAAAGGTGAAAGGTATCATAAAATGTAAAAAGGTGTAAGTACTGCAGTAAGAAACTGGGATTTGTCCTTTAAACGCCTTAGTGATTCAAGAAATCCCAATGTCTCACACTAGAACGCGCGTGCCTCACCTAGTGCAGCATTCATCATAGAAACTACTCGGGGCTAATTTATTAACACCATCCAGATTCACCCATCGTTAACATGTACGTCGACACATTTACCCTGGGTAAGCTCGGATATGCATTCACGACTTGGAAGGATAGGTAATACCAGACCTATAGGTTTGATTACCCATCTGGGAGTAGAAAACGTTACACATGGGTAAACATGTCGCTGGGTGCCAACTAAAGGGTCTGGGTACATTAACTCCCTTGCCATGGATAACCTCAACTATGCATTCATGCCCTGGCCTTGGATTCATCTTAGGAAGAATGGGTAATTCCCTACCTATGGTTATGATTACCCTAGTATTGGTTAACATGTTTATGGAATGTGACACGTTTAGCATGGCTAATCTCGATTATCCATACGGGCCCTGATTGAACAGGTCAGAACAGGAAGCAGTAGGATCAGACGAGAAAGAGAGTGTGTGGATGCGCAGACGATCACAGCGCCGCGTTGTATGTGGTGTAGCGCGTGCGAGAGGGCCTATATCACTGAAATCTTCTGTATTTTACTCGAATAGTCTACCTATTTCTCAAGTAAAGGGAGACTAAGACTTTCATAAAATGATAGTTATGCCCAACAGATCTTTTTGAGAAAAAAAATCAAATGAATCGAGATTGATGATTGATGTCATTCAGTCATTTGCTCGTCATAGTACTCTTTGATCCTAACACATTTAAGTTTTAATACAATTTAATTTTTAATTATTACCAATTTAATTTTTTACTATTTCAGTACCGAAAGCGCTTACGTACGAGTCAGCGTCATCAAGTCACATCTCATTAACCTGTTCACAATAATTGTCGGATGGATGTACTTTGCGGCTTGGAGTTTATCATTTTATCCTCAGATCTACCTCAATTTCAAGAGAAAGAGGTATACGCTAATGATTTCCTGCTTTTTTTTCTGGATGAGGTCACACTTTACTTCTTTGGAATTTCATAAACTACCATTTTTTCAGCGTTACGGGGTTGAATTTTGATTTTCTTCTATTGAACCTTATTGGATTCTCAGCATATGCTATCTATAATTTGTTAATGTACTATGATCCAGTTGTACAGGTGAGGAATCCTTCTGCTCCGAGGGATGCCATCTAGGATAATCAAGGATTCATTTCTTTAGAACGAATACGAGACGAAACATCCTAGAAGTCCTATACCTGTCCTGTTGAACGACGTTGTCTTTGCTGTACATGCTTTCGCCGCATGTGTCGTGACAGCAGCTCAGTGCTTTCTGCTGGAGGTTAGCCCATCTGTTCCCTAGTGGGGTTCCCTGTTCCAGAAGATTCCGTGATTTTCTTTTTCAGCGGGCTAATCAAAGAGTATCCGTGACATGTATGATTCTTTCTGCCCTTCTTATATTGTTTGCTATTGGTTCCGGTGTCGCGACAGTGCTGAAATTTCTCACAATTCTACAATTTGTGATGTGTTTCTCGTACATCAAAATGGCTGTCACCCTGTCGAAATACTTCCCACAGGTAAGGTTTTTCGTAATTTTTGGAGAGCAGCTTGGTAACTCAGTTTCGCTTATTTTGTTTACTTATTTATTTATTTATTTCAATGTCTGTTCCAAAAATTAGAGCAATTCAATATGTTGCGTGTAGCTGCACAAAGCGCATTTTATCCCACGCCAAGTTACTCGAATTGCACGCTTTTGATCTACGATCGACACAGTAAGCGTGCCAAGACGTGTTTCGCCTCTAACTACGTGGTGGAACATGCCTCAACTTGGACACTGGCGAATGCGAAAGATTAGTAGAACCGGCAGCACATAATAAGCATCGATGGCGGTGTGTTTTTCGCGGACACAGGAGGCACGCAGCGCGGCCGCGCCGCTCGCACTGGAATCGCTGCCGCAGTGGCAGATCAGGGTTCTCTTGATAGTTTCTCATCAGAATCGTTGACTGGCTATTAAGGGAATCCTGCAGTTTGCTGCCGTAGTGAGAATTCCAGCGCAAGCGGCGCGGTCGCGTTGCGTGCTTCTAGAGTCCACGAAAAACGCACCGCCATTGACGCTCACTGTATATTTGGTGTATCGCAAGGTTGTGCACATTGAAAAGGCAACAATATTACATAGGATATTCATCAGCACTTAACGCTTCAATAATGTAAATTAGCAAATATAAAGCAAAATTATTTTTAAAAAAAATTCTTGGCTCTATCCAAAAAATCTGAATTAGATGGTTATCTTGCACCCAAACATCATAAAAACTCGAGCCTTTGAATTCCTTCTCATGTCATGATTCGTCACAAAATCCTGTTGAACCCGTACTTAGTTAACTCCACGTTCTTCTTGGCTTATCATATAATCAGCTCAGCTTCTTCTGGACGATCCATAAGTCTGGAATTTATTGACGTGAATTGAAAATCCCTTCAAAAACCTTATGGAGAATAGGCCTTCTGGATGTTCTATGCTCACATGAATTCTTCAAAAAGAAATCGTGCAAAGAATCAGCTTTCTAATAAGTGAGGATAGTATGAACATACAGTCCTTGTCAAAAAGATTGCGCGTGCTGTTTTATAGCGTAGCGGCTGTAGAATCGCGGCGAGGCCTACTCGACTCTCCTAATTGGGTTTACTCTCTCCGCATCCTTCGTCCGCCTCCCGCCGCGATTCTGCAGTTAGAGTCTGTCTATTTTTTCAAGAAGGACTACATCTATCGTACATGGAAGGCTTCATCCTGCTTCCCTCACAATAAAACACGCCCTGATGGAGTCTGGGTCGAAAATTGAAGAGGGGTCTCCTTTTTTCCATGCATTAACTTACTGTGTGAACGCTCGATCTTCATTGAATCCTGGCATTGCGGCTTGTGGGCTGATTATGCGTTTGGGAGGATTTATTACATCTGGTTTTGACTTTTCTAGGCTTTGACGAAAGCGACGACGTCGAAACGTTAGCTGGAATAAAAAAAACTTTGAAAATCCGGGATATTTGCTCAAGCTAACTTGAAAAAACATTAATTTACAATTTTTTGCATTCTTTTAAATAGGGAAATGGAAGTTTCTGTTCGGTTCACGTTTCACACCTTACTGGAATATGTTGCGCGTTGTGAAAAAAGGGGCGGGGCTTCTGCTATAAGATTGGTGCATCCAAACACATCTTTCCTCCCTTTAATATCAACTCCACCACTCTTTAGTGATTATGCTTTATGTAGATAAATTCTGACATGCAAGCAATTGGACGGCAAATTGCTCACTATTCTGCAATTTTTATTCCTCACATATAAAAATGCCGAAGTACTTCTCATAGGACGATGACACTACTATTAATCTTAGTACGAACCTGTTTTGAAATTTCCAAAAAAAGCATTTAGGTAAAGCAGAAACTTTCGATGTTTTCCGCTTGTAAGAATCGATTTGAGAAAAAAAATTGTATGGATTTGTTTGATGGCCTATTCTAAAAGAAAAGATAGCTTAGTGCTTGCATTGCTGTTTGCTTTTCCACATATGGCACACTTTCCTACGCATTCTCTTTCTCTAACACCTCTCCAACTATCTTACTCTAAAGTATGGACAGTAGCTACTATTTATTTATAGTTTTTCTCTATTCTTTTACTAACTAAATTGAGTTTTCAATTCAATTCACCTCCTCCTTTTTCCAAGCATCACTGTCATGCTTTTCCCAATCGTTCCTCATTCCAGATGTACTTCAATTTCCGGCGCAAGAGCACTGTAGGTTGGTCGATCGGCAACGTGTTGCTCGACTTCACCGGTGGCACACTGGACATTCTTCAAATGGTCCTACAGTGCATCAACGCCGCTGACTGGGTTGCGTTCTACGGCAATCCCGTGAAATTCGGACTTGGTCTAGTCTCAATAGTGTTCGATGTGATTTTCATTTTCCAACATTATGTACTGTACAGAGGAGTAGAAGTTGTTCATGCTGATTATGAAGGGATTGAGAATCCCGAAGCCCCACAGAGTTCACCTCCCACGAATCATGGTGCCATTAATCCACCAAATCAACCGATATTTGATGAGGAAATGAGGTGACCTCCTATATGGACTATTATGTTTTTATTTTGTAAATAAACCATTCTTCATAGTTAACTTTCTGTGGTTGGAGGTCATGTACGATATGTTTATCTTGTGAAAGCACAATAGTACAACAGTAAATATTAACTTAAATCCATTATCTACATCGTTCAGCCTTCTCCAATATGGCTTCTCTGAACAACGAGAGGCAGGCGGATAGTGAAACTGCATCCTAAATAACAACTTTAAAGAAGAGTACAAGCGATTGCACATGAGAACATGCTACAGTTCCTAATGTTTTCTAGAGTAGGCTGAGGTTTCTAGAACTTGGAAACTTATCCACTAAAAAAACTATCCAGCAAAAATTAAACTATCCACCAAAAATGCGATTGTTACTATAACTCGTTACCTTCAAAGGCCTAAGCCAACTCCTGTCTGATTTCTGGAAAAAATTGGGGTATTCGAGAATTAAAGGTATCCACTTTTCTGCCAGAACTTACAGGACAGTTTCAGACAGCCCGTTCAGGTACTGTTATCACCAAAGAAAAAAAAAAGAATGTGATAAAAACCCGGAACTGGAAGAAACGCAGTCTTTTAGGTGTGCATACAGGGAATGTCAATCACGATTGCTATTCCCACGGACAGGCGTGTCGCACGACTTAGGCGACGCGGACGACCATTGTGGATATTAGGTGTTGCCTCGTCCGCGCAGCGTTGATGTTGCGGCGCTCCAGATTGCGGGAGTAGCAATAGTGATTGACGCTCCCTGTAGCAAGATAGAAAGGCTCAAATACCAAATCATCCAGAAGAAATCACCCCATCTGCTAATAAGTCAACAAGAAATGTAGCCTTTTTTCCATAGAAAGTTTCAACGTTTTTTTTTTTAAGAAACAGTTCTATGGGAAAATAAGCAATCATGGATGATAAGAAGGATGTAAAAGCCGAAAACCCACCCCATCAGCCTTTGACCACGCCAGCGCTGGAACTTGTCGTATGGACCGTCCGCTGAGACCTTGCGCAAGCTTAGCCAATTCCAGTAATTCACAACCAGCAGGATGAAGGGTATCGTCGTCCTTCAACTCCCTTATGGAGGGGATCCGCTCGTCTGATGCAACAACACCGATCTGAAAGAAAAAAAAATCTGAAAACTTCACTGATGAAGAGAGAAAAGAGGATATGACGCTCACCCTGATCAGCTCCTCAATACACCGTGCAAGAATGGAATAAAGTGCTGTGGGAGATGGTTGTCCAACGTGTTTCACGACATCCGCGCGGTCCAACAACGCCCGATCAAGGCAATCCTCTAGATTCGAAGTGCATAGAACGATCACATTTGATCGACTAAAAAGGAAAATCCCGTGTGCGATTGAAATTCCATCAAAAGATAGATGATCGGGGCTTGCTTACCGTCGTATTCTGTCGATCTGAGTAAGAAGCGCGTTCACAGCTCGTATAGAATCGGCTGGATCTCCTCGACTTGTTGACGCATCACGTGACATACCAAGGGATTCTACCTGAAACTATCATATCTCACCTCTCTCACAAAGGAAAAGAGGCACAAAAATTATCACCTCGTCAATTAATACAAAGACGAGACATTTGCCATCTTCAGCCATTTCGTCAATCTGGTCAAACATTCTCAACACCAGCTTTCCACTCTGTAACACAAATACTGACGTTTGAGACTAGGATAGAGGTAGCAACGCTGATTTGACAATTTTGCTCATCTTTCAAACCACAACCCAAGGACTGACAACTCCTATTCACCATTCGAGTCAGGATTGTTCGAAATACTGACATTATGCATGAAAATGTGGTAGTACTCGGCGGATTCAAATAGCAGGTCTCGTCAAAAAAAGCAAGGATGAAAAACTAGTAGGCTGTACCCAAACTGAATTTCGGAACTCGTTCTGAGATAAGTTTGATCTACCGCTTAAAATGTTAGTAAGTTCGAGAAATTAATTAAACTTTATTTCACTGTGGATTTGTGGGGGCTTTCATGTTCAAATCGGTTAACTTTCACATCAGAACTGACTTTTTCAAAACGTCAAAGACGTACTATTGCAGAAAGGCCCCTATATACAGAAAGGAAGTAATTAACTCGTGCTCGCGATGTTCTAACCACATAAATAGAAAAAAATGAAGACATAGTCCAAAAAATGACACCTACTTCAGAGAACCACTTCGAGAATAAACTATGGCTGTTGATCTCCACCATAGCAGATGTGGAGAAACGTGAATTCAAACGAATGGAAAGATGCTGTGCGACTCCGCGACAAAGTGTCGTTTTCCCTGTACCAGGTGGACCTAAAAGTGTTAAGTTCGGTTTGTCAGTAGCTTCCGAAGCAAACAGAAGACAAACCAAGAAGAATGATGAGGCGGTTGACGTTTATCACTTTCATGTCAGCTCCCTTGTCGGAGAGCTGGATCAATGCATGTACGTAGGACATTAGCTGAAATTTGGATGTATTTAGAAAATGTAAAGGAAAAAACATAATTAAAGTTTTGTAGAGCACATGATTATAAGAAAAGTGTTAATATAGCGATACACTTACCTCATTCTTCAAATCAGAGTCGTAGATCAAGTTCTCCCATAAATTCTCAAATTCTGCACAGGGCAGCTCCCAGACAAGCGACCCCATTGCACTTTCGTCCGAGTTTTCATCGACTGAAACTAATTATCCAAAAGATTCACAAAAATTAATTTAGGGCTAGTGAGAACTTCTATGATGAATACAAGAAAAGAAAGATAATTACACAATAAAGGGAGAAATGAAAACGTACTCGAAAGAGATTGAGACATGGCTCCATCGCAATTGAGCTTGTAGAAGTGCACATTCTGATCACACAGGGTCATCTTGTCCAAAATGGCATCGAGTGGATAAGCATCCGGGTAATTCATACAACCAACTACTATTCCTTGGATAAACTCTAAAGAGAGAAAAGCGTTTCCACACAGGAACACTATAAAAGTGATATTTCTATAGTGATTAACGTACCAGTGAGAGACTTAGAATCGCCTGTAGCTGGTTCTTCATTCACTACGATTGGGATCCAGTTCCGAATGTTCCTTTGAACTTTGATAAAAGCCTCCAACTCCGAGATTCTTCCCTCCACTTGCGACTTTGCACTACAACGCAGTAAACGATTAACGAAATAGCGACATAAGGGGGCGGGGGGGGCATAAATTGTTGCACAACGCTTGCTTAACAGTTGTTCCGCCAGAAACCCATGTACCGTCGTGCTTTTTTTTTTGCTGAAATGCGAAAACTTCAAAGCATTTTTAGCACTGTTTGGCTAAATCTGATCCAAAATTTCGAAGAAAAAAATCATCCAAACTCCGCCTGAGATGATACTTCAGGTGCTGAACACAAACAGCGTATCCGTTTTGTATCGTAACCCCACCTTCGTAGAAATACGATAGGTATACGGTAGGAAATTTAGGGAAAATAGTACCTATCTTAGGAAGAAAACGTGGGTGATATGCCTCAACTTTCAACTTTGCAATCAAGCAATAGTTTAGATTCAGCAAACAAATGAATGAATAAAGAACCACATCAACAAAGTCTGATAACTAAATATTTACTCACACTCCCTTCTTCAGATGTATTTCCACTTGTGGTCTGAATGTTTTGACACCTCTCCTTTCAGGATGTGAGCATGTTCCATTCATTACGCACTTCTGCGGAGACGTCAACGATATTTTATCCTGGTCAGGAATCATTACACTAAATGAGACCATGAATTTATCTAAAATATGAAGAATTTTATGGAAATTTTGAGAATGAAAAAGGAAAGTAGAGGTATAGCACATGAAGTGAAGTGGAGATGTTCAACTTTCAAATAATTACTTTTCGCGCCGACTTAATTGACCGTGGAGCGCGAAAAGTGGCGCTCCACCTTTCAGGATCGCCGTGTTCGTGCCTTATTTTTCACAGAGAAGGAGCAATAAGGGCATACATTGTGTGCTGATGATGAATATGAAGTCTAGGTAGTTCGTCGAGGCCTTTCTGCAGGGTTACGATGGTCCATGCTGTGAAAGGGTTATACAGATATTTACAGTACGCCCATAGCAGCCGTGCAAGACTGGTTTACGGTATGAAATTGACGTAATGTTTATTTGTGCTCAGCTTGTCAAGTAACCTGAGAAGCTTTACAAGGTTCTGGGTGGAAACACATCTGCAGTATCTACAGTACGTGTGCTGTTTCCTTATAGTACTGCGCTATTCGATTGCGTACAGTAAACTCTAGACGTTCGTAGACAAGGGGGAGGACTGCGGCGCGAGCACTCTGGTTGTCTGTTGCATCGAGGCTGAGCAGAGACACAGAGGAAAACCATTGCGTCGTGATTTCCCACTGCCTCGGGAGGTGCAGCAGACAACCAGAGTGCCCGCGCCACGGTCCCGCACCTTGTCTGCGGCCGTTTAGAGTTCACTGTATCTGTTATTCCTATTCGATTCCTATTCGATTGCCCAAACTTTGGATAGTGTAGTCCTTCTCGGGTTCCAACAAAATAGGTTGTATCGTAAATCCAAGAATCTAAAATATTTCCCTCTTTTTTGAGAAGATCATCGAAAACCTAATACAGAAGCTCGACGTCAACCGAGTCTTCATCACTGAGTGTCTTCGTCGTTTCCGTCACGTATCCCCCACGCTTCTTCAAATTCTACTGTTAACTAATATTTGTTGGCGGGTTGTTATGTTTTTTGTGCACTTCTAATGGGCAATTACACGTAATGGGAAAATGGATGTTCTTCTGGAAGAGTGCGCTAGCGCAATGGCGATAAATTTGAGTTCAAAGGAGCCTCTAAATGTTTTATTGATCATCACAGCTTATCGCCTATTCATCTATCAGCCCGTTGGCGACAATGTGAGCAACCTGCAACTGTGAGAATTTTCGCCTACTTTTTATTTTTAGCTTTTTGTATGATATCCATAATTTGGAAGATATTCATCACTAGCAAACCTCTACATGTGTAATAAGATAATAACCAGTATTGCAAATGCACTGTATCTGGAAAAGATCTTTTCTTTTCACGAAGCTATTCAGTGCAGAAGTAATTTTCGGTCACCTCACAGCCGATGAAACCCAGATTTAGCCGCGAGCGCTCCGAATTCCTGGGGTCCTCAGCATTATCTCTGTGCTCCTCGACCTACACCTCAGACATTCGTGGGGGTAGACTGAAGGTGGAAATGTGTCCACCCCCAGATGCACCTGGTGGTGGACTCCTAATCGTCGGGCACTTGCCCTCCACATATCACAGACGTCTCCCCACGTGCCCTGGCAGACGTCCCCCCCCCCCACTTACCCTCGCGCCCTTGCGGTTATCCGTGATATCTCAAAGGGATGCCTCCTTTTCACCCCTGGTGAAAAAATTCGAGCAGATTACATGTGCTTTCGATACGAATATCATGTACAGATTTCACCAACTTTCCGCCAGAATATTTCCCAATTTCACCTGAAAAATACATGTAAATCTTCAGAAAATGAACGAAATCTGCTCGAATTTATGCGAATTTCTCCCGAAAAGTAAGCGAAATCTGTCTTAAAGTACGCGAAGATCGCTGGATGCTCGATGTTCTATCCTCGGGGGCAACTCAGGCAGTAGCACCGCCGTGGGTCCATAACAAAATACCACTCATGGAAGAGCGCTTTGGGTTTTGAGTGTTTTGCACACCCAAAATCCAACTCAAGTCCTTAGACCTGCGCCGAAGACCTTTTTCAGCACATCCATTTGACGTGCTCCATACATTAAGATGGTGAATATTCCTCAACTCAGTATGAACGATGAGCAGCACGTTCTGCTCAAGAAGAACGGCGATATCGTAGGCGGAGCGATGGAGGTTCTACCTGCTGGTCGACAGCACAGTTTTCTGAAAAGGCATCATCACATACCAAAATCTTTTCTGAGATTTTTGCATGAAAGGATTCTCCAATAGCTGCTGATTACAATGGTATACCAGATTCTGTGCAAAACTGCAGGGAAAGCGATCTCCAAGCTCCAGTTCTTGGGGAGCTTCTGGGCGGTGCCGAGGGATGGGGCCAAAGAGAGAGAACGAGGTTTCTAAATAGTGAAATCAAGCGAGAGCACCTTCTGAGAAGACTCGTACTACTCGTAGAAGTTCCTCATTGTCCACTTCCTGACAGGAAGTGCTCCCCAAGAGTGATCGGCAAGGCGGCGCAAAGTGCGGAAACTCCCACTCCGGCTCCGCCCACATGCTCCACAAAATTTTGGTTTGAAATCGGGTTTTCCGCGAATCTTGCATGGATTCACGTACACCGTTGAGATCAGGAGGTCCTGATGTATCTTCCTGGATAAAAAATTTTGAAAACTATTCTGAGGTGGAACGGTGCCTCTAAGGAACACCACTGATAAACAGCTTAGTCGCAGGCTGTACGCCATTAGTGCTCTTTGATGTGCCATTTCGACCGGGAAGCGCCTGGATGAGTGAGTGCGAGTGTGTGTGGCCGTGCGTACGTGTTTATGTTGCAGTCTATGCGATACATCACAGCTGGGCTGGCGTTGATATCGGCCGGTGCCGGCGACGATCACAGCGACGGACGCCCGCCGCTGCCCGTTATCGTCCATCACCGCCCGCAGCACAGCATCATGTCACCAACTCCAGCGCAGTAGTCACTGCGCGAATGACGACGCCGCTGGCATTTTCCCTGTGAAATCACGCGTCGGATTCCTGTCTGTCGGCGTACGCACGCGCGCGTGCGTGCGTCTCATCTCGGCGCCGTGTTCCTCCGCTGCACTGACCGGTCCAGCTGTCACTTTCGCTCAGCTCAACTTCTTCACACCAAGGATTATTTCTGCCTTATCAGTACGTATTGATTCCGCTGCTTTTCACGCTCCGTTTGCTTTTTTGTACAGCTGGTCGGCTCCTTTTATGGCTACAGGGTTAGTAGTACGCGGAATTTCACTGCTGGTGGACCCTTTTAGCTACTATTCCGAGTGCATCAGAGGTTAGCTGATTGTGTAATTGAATAGAGGTAAAATTACATGTCAAAGATCTCGACAATTTAGTCTTCGAGCCGTTTGACCCTACCATCTGTTGCTCCTTCGCCAAAACCTGATTTTTCTTCCACAATCGGCAAAAATGCGACAAATAATTTGCCTATAACACAGCACTTGAAGGAGCCTCTGGAGAGTTTTCTTCTCTTCCTTACTTCTCGTCTTGCAACAGAAAAAAAAGAACTTAAGAAACCTACTAACAGGAAATTCATTAGATGAGAATATAAATAGTAGAAGAAAATGTAGATGAGAACGGCTTGAAAGAGTTTTATTTTGTTCTTGGTGTGGAGCATACTTCCCGAAAATCGTCTCCATTTTCTGAAAATAATATGTTTCAGCTTATTTATCTGGTTATTTATTTTATTTATTTACTAGTGTCCCCGCGAGCTACTTTGTGCGATACATCTCTGCATGGAGAAATATATTTCATGTGCAAATTGTTCCGGTCCAAACCCCATAGAATGTGTTGCCAGAATTGAATCTTGGATAAAGAAAAAGCAATTTCATCTGAGAGGGATACAATACTAAAGTTATCCATAACTCTAATTAGGTACGCTTACTATGACAGAAATTTAAGTTGCTCTCTCTGAACAGATGAAGGAGATTTCAGTGGCTTAGATAAACTCTCACTCGCCGCAACAACCGCACTCTGTCTGAGCAAGCAATATTTATTTATTTATTTATTTATTTATTTATTTATTTATTTATTTATTTATTTATTCATTTATTTATTTATTTATTTATTTATTTATTTATTTATTTATTTATTTATTTGTCTTTCATAACAGAAGACACAGAAGCGTGAACACAGAAGCGCATCACAAAAATAGATTAGCTTAGGAGTAAAAAAAAATAAACGATAAAAATATCCTTGATGCCTATTTCTTCACCGCTTTTTTTTCGTGGTTGAATCTCTTCGTTTGTCTATCAAATATGCTATGAAATTTGAATTTGAGTAGTCTTGAGGATTGAAAGCACTTTTCTCTTTCCTTGCTTTCATTCGTCCAGAAAAAAATCGTGAAAAAAATCAGAGTGGACTTTTATCAGTGGAAATAAATGTCCTTATGAAGCTCAACCCTTTTCTTCCGTTCTTATTTATTTCTCTTTTTTTTTAAATATCTTTCATCTTCTTCGGTCATCTAGGACATTCTTCAACATATCTTCCACTTCACGGATTCATTTTTTGAAAGAAAAAAATTTATTTGAAACACTCAAAAAAGAATAAACCGTGGTAGGTACCACGCCTTTTTTTCAACCGCGTTACTTTTCGAGCTTTGTCTTCTGCGCTGCAGTTGGAGTGAAGTAGTTGAATCAAATAACTCGCTTGTGAGTATATAATACACAATTCTGCGGTCTGTGTATAGTCTATAAAGCCCATCGGTAGAATCGCGAACGCAGCGACGCGTACGCGTAGCGGCTAGATTGTGACAGTTGAACTCGTCCACCACTCAGCCGTTTCCAGCTCGACTGAATGCTCTTCAGTACAGTTGTGATTAAACAATATTTTTCTATTTCCTTTTGTCGCTGCGAACATAGTATTGATCGCACTGGTCTACTGGAACTAGAACAGCAGAGAGGTAGACGAGTTGTACTTTCACAGCACAGCCGCGGCTCACATGCACGCCTAGGTCCGCGCCTCTACCGACGGATTTCATGGACTGTAGCTGCGAACTACTACTCCGCATGGGCTTCGTTCCTTGGTTATATTAATGTCAGCACCAATAGCAAAGGTCATAATCTCTCCAATTGACAAGGCGCTGAAGTGATCAACGACGAATCTGAGAAAAAACGAGTTTTTGCGATGTCGAAGAAATTCACGTGAATCGTTGTAACAGTCGTAGTGTCTACCAGTGGCGGACGCAGAAAGTGGGCGGGAGGGGGGG